>CM057814.1:740858-1008358 GCA_030067965.1 Latrodectus elegans
GTAAAAACTGTTTGTCATGAATTTTGCACGGTGTTTTCCATTGTTGCCAAAAAATGAAAAATTTCAATCCTTTTCTAACTTCTGCCTTCAGATACACATAACATATTTTGATGGTTTTGTGAAAATATCTAAACAAATAAATTTGAAAGTACTCTAACTGTCCTAAATCTTGATATTAAATAGCTGATATATTTCTAAAAAAAATTGCCTTCAAACATATGTAATATATTTTGATGAATACTTGTTTGTATTAATAATTAAATAAATATATTTAAAAATATTATAGTTTTTAATTTTATAAATCTTGAATATCAATTGAGTTTTTCTTAGAGTGTACTGACTATTGTTTTTCAAGATTTAATAAAGTTATTTTTTCTTATTCATGAAAAGTCTGCAATATTAAATATGGTGAATAAATTATTTGGAAGTATTTAAAAAATAATTAACTTTAATTTAATTTGACACTATTTTTATATGTAAATGTAAAATGGTGAAATTTAATTAATTTAGAATAAAATGTTGTTAATATAATAATTATGTAAGGTTTATTTGAAAACTGTCACGAAATTCATGATAAATTGGTTTATTAACGAAATTATCTCTGATGCGTCCAGATTTTTCGGTCCCTTCTTGCAAATTTATTAAAAAAATATAAATGTTTTTACTCATAGTTTATTACAGTTTTCTCATAGTTTATTTTACAGTTTCTTAAGTACTTATTAATCTTAACAAATTGAAAAATGTTATTAATGTCATAATGTAAAATGAGATAATAGATTGTAAGTATATTATTTAATAAATAATTATATATACACTACGCTTCTTATTTTTTAATATCATTATGGATAAAATTCATACAAAGAACCAAAAATATTTTTGGTGTGTTTGTGTAACCTCCAAAATTACGATGGACTCGGGTACAAAACAGCAAGTTTTATTTTCCAGCCGCGACTTCAACAACATGCGACTTACTGGAGTGCATTTTTACTTCTTTCTCCGTACTGTCAGAGGGAACAGAAACACTGCCTTCACACATGTGCAGCCTCCAAGCTCTTAGGAGAAATCCAGCTTGTAATGAGGTACTGCCATCTTGTGGGGCGTAAAAGTATTAATTATATAATTCACCACAATAGTATCCCCCCAGTGAGGGACGAACGATAACATTAAAAAATGTGTGTGTACAAACAATAAGGAAAATATTTTTTTGTTAGACGTATGTGTAGTCTATTTTAGTTATGAGTCTTTTAGGAAATTGAACTCTCCGACCAGATTTTCTTACACTGGATTGTCTCTTGGGTTGTGACACTAATACAGTTGAGTTAGAATTTGGAACAGTCATAATGAAGGCTGGTTTGACTCTGTCTAGAGAAAAACAACTTTTCTTATCATTGACATCAATGGTGATTGTTTACTGATCCCTTTCAAAAACCTCGTGAGGACCAGTATATGGTTGGGAAAGTGGTGGTGTCACTTTATCCACCCTAAGAAACACATGTGTACAGGAGTTTAGTTCTGGGTGTACAAATACTTTGGATTTTGTATGTGCAGATGTGGAGCATGGTTTGATGCTGTTCTCCTCAGTTCTCGTACAAAGTCGTTTGCAGAAGGATGTTGTGATGGAGTATCTGTACACAGATCAACCGGTAATCTCAATGAAGTACCATACACCAGTTCGGCACTGGAAGAGGGTCTGACTGCTGGTCTGATTCCCAAAAGGACATGAGGCAAGGTTTCAGTCCATCTGGTATGAGCGTGGGCTATGAGTCCACTTTTCAGTACTCTGTGGAAACGTTCTACCAAACCGTTGGATTGTGGGTGAAATGATGTGGTTCGAATCCTGTTGGTGCCCAATAAATTGGACACTTCTCTGAACAAGGAAAACTCAAATTGGTGGCCCTGATCAGTAGTTATCGTAGAAGGACATCCAAACCGTGAAATCCAACCGCTGAACAAGGCTCGACAAACAGTTTCAGCAGTGATGTCCCGAAGAAGTATTACTTCATGCCATCTGGTGAATCTGTCGATGATTGTTAGACAGTAGGTTTTACCTTTTGATGGAGGCCAAGGACCGACCAGGTCGACATGAATGTGTGCAAACCTTGCATCTGGCACTGTGAACGTTCCAAGAGGAGTTTTGTTATGTCGGTTAATTTTAGATCTTTGGCACGAACTGCAACTCCTGACCCAAGATTTGAGGTGCTTCCTCATAGCAGGCCACACATATCTTGCAGTTATCATTTGTGTTGTGGCTGTTATTTCTGAGTGGGACAGAGAATGAAAATGTTCGAACACAATTCTGCGGAAACTTTCCGGAACAAAAGGTCTTGGTGTGCCTGTTGACACATCACAGATTAGTTCTGTAGATGTTAGAGGACAAGGCATTTTTTTCAATTCCAAAGAAGTGATGTTATTTTGCATTAATTCTTTCAGTTCGATGTCGCTGTGCTGTGCTGCTGCCAAGGCACTGAAGTCTAGGAACGGTGGTGCTGAAATTTTGCAGTTTTCAACTCTTGAGAGAGTATCGACCACTGTATTCCTGGATCCGCTGATATGGCGGACAACTGAGCTGAGCTGAGAGATGAAATCCAGATGTCGTCATTGACGTGGGCTGCACTTGTCGAGGTTTTGCTTGAAGGCATAAATGAGTGGCTTTTGGTCAGTGTAAATACTGAACGCTCGACCCTCAAGCATGTGTCTGAATTTCTTCACAGCGGTATACATTGCCAACAACTCCCTATCATACGTTGAGAACATTTGTTGGCTTTTCGTTAGATTCACTGAAAAAAAGGCAATGGGTTCCCAATTGTGTTCGTTCAGCTGCATTAGGGAGCCTCCAACCGCAAAATCACTTGCGTCGACGAACACACTCAGCTTAGCACTTGGAATTGAGTGTCGAATCAAAGTTGCATTGGCTAGAGCGCTCTTTGCCTGCTGGAATGCTTCCCCTGCCACCTCAGACCATTGTATTTTCTTCGTATTGGTGTTACTACCTTTCCTGCCTTTTCTGTTATTTTTAATCCCTTCTAAAAATTTCGTTAGGAGTGATAAAATATGGGCTGCTTTCGGAATAAAACGTCTGTAAAAATTGAAGAGACCAAGAAAACGCCTTAATTGAGTTAAAGTTTCTGGTTGGGGAAAATTAAGTTTGCAATTTACTTTTTCCGTTAAGGGTTCAAGACCAGCTTCAGATATTTTAAAACCTAAAAGGTTTACTGACGATTTACCAAATATACATTTAGAGGGTTTTAAGCTGAGACTATAAGTCTGTAATCTACCAAACAATGCTTTAAGGTGTTCGGTGTGTTCTTCAGGTGATTTTGATGCCACCAAGATGTCATCCACGAATGCAAAGATGAACGGCAGATCCCGAGTAACCTCATCAATGAACCTTTGAAAGGTTGCTGTAGCATTGCAGAGGTCAAATTACAAGCGTGTGCTCTCGAATAATCCAAAAGGTGTTATTATTGCACTTTTGTGAATATCAAATGGATTTATGGGAATCTGGTGATAGGCTTTTACCAGATCTATATGTGAAAATATTTTTGTGCCATGTAAATTTGATGTCAAATCCAAAATATTAGGAACACCATAATTATCCTTGATGGTTTGAGAATTTAGTGCTCGGTAGTCAACAACCGGTCTCCATTCAGTGGTATCCTTCTTTGGGACCATGAGCAACGGTGATGCGTAATTGCTTTTAGAGGGACACATATGTCCTAATTGAATCCTGGTTTGAAATTCCTCAGCAATACGCAAGCACTCAGGTCCAAGTCTACGAGCGTTGGCAATTACGGGCGGACCATTCGTGTTAATAAAATGAATCATTGGATGTTTTATGTCCTGATCTGGACGCGGCGGTCTTGTAATTTTCCGCAAATTTCTGCAATAGCTTATGATAAACACTATCACCTGATACAGAGTTTACAGAGTGAACATTGCTGTTGCACCATCAGCATTTACGTTGGTGATTGCATCATGTAGCTTACGTTGCGATAAATTTGGTACTAAATTAAAATTAAAAAGAAAATCTGCACCAATTATGGGAGTGGTTACATTTCCCACTAAGAATGTCCACTGAAATATTCTTCTCCGACCAAGGTCTAAGGAAAGAGTTTGAGTGGTGTAAACGTGAATGGGAGAAGTGTTGGCTGCGGTAAGTGTCATGTGCAATGAGTTCCTACGCTGTATTTTTGAAGCTGGAATAATGGAAACATCTGACCCTGTGTCTATTAAAAAGCTTGTATTAGTCCTTTTGTCGCGCACGAAAAGGAGACGAGAATTTCGCGGTAAGGCGGTAGTCGCCATTACGCCTGGCCTGTCTCGTTTTTTGCAAACTTACGTGGCGGCGAACATTTTAGAGCTGCTTCGCCGAACTTATAGTGGTACCAAAACTGGTCATATTTCCTTGTATTTGAGCTGCTACGTTTCCTGAATGAGTAGTTACGCTCATGGCTACGACTTCTGCCTCGAGAAATCTACTCTACACGCAAGCTTAGTTTTTTAATTTCATCTAGTAAGCGGTTTTCAAGGGAATGTTCTGAAGAAACAGAGCAAGCACTTACCGGCACTGGTGTTACATCCATGACACGACCTCAGCTACTTTATCCAGGGTCAACGGGCTTACGGTTGCAAGGATAGATTGTACAGACGTCGGTAGTTGGTGCTGAAAAAGTTTCAAAAGTAATTCGTCCGACACATTGTGCGATGCCACACGCCGACGCATTTCGCGTAACAGTTCGCTCGGTCGTCGATCACATATTTCCTCTCAGGCGAGTAATTTTCGGATTTCCTGCTGTGATGGCTCACCGCTACGCTTTATCAGTTCTGATTTCGTCGTCTCGTAGGGATGTGTGGCGTTAGGTTTAATTATCACGTCTCGAATTATAGTAGTTGCTTCTGGCTGTAAGTGTGCGATGATGTAGTTGAATTTTGTTTTTCTATCCGTCACTGGTTTGGGGCATCCAAATTTAACTGTGCTTTCGCACATGGTAAACCACAGGTCAGGGTCTGAAAAATTATATGCCGGAATCTTCACGGCTGTGACCTCCGACATGATGTGCGTATAGGTAGGTTCGTCACTCGTTGATGTTGAATAAGCGAAAAATAGTTTCTAACTGGAAATTAACTGGTCATAAAAGTCCTCAACGTAATAATTAGTGCTGGTCACCATTTTGGTGTTTGTGTAACCTCCAAAATTATGATGGACTCCGGTACAAAACAACATGTGACAAGTTTTATTTTCCAGCCGCGACTTCAACAACATGCGACTTACTGGAGTGCATTTTTACTTCTTTCTCCGTACTGTCAGAGGGAACAGAGAAACTGCCTTCACGCATGCGCAGCCTCCAAGCTCATAGGAGAAATCCAGCTTGTAATGAGGTACTGCCATCTTGTGAGGCGTAAAAGTATTAATTATATAGTTCACCACATATTAAATAGGAAGATAATTTTTAAAAGTCTATAAAAACATTTAATTTATGTACGAAAAATAAGATCAAAATAAGAAACCAAATATGAAAACATCAAAAATACTAATTTGTAACAAAATGCAAACAGTTGAACAGAACAGTTGAAATATGAAAAATGCATTGACAAATATTTTTGCTGTTCTATTGAAAATTGAGAGGATAATTCAAGAATGGAAAAAAATTATATCGCAAAATATTTGAGAAATAAGCGGAAGTTCCAAAAATTTTTGTTAAATCAATATACAAGCTTTTGACAAGAATTTTAAGAAATTCATGTCGTTTTTTGCAATGAGGAATAAATTCATCCTTAATTGAAAAGTTGATTTTCGACAACTTCTGTGTCAATTTTTTTTTATCTTGTATTAACAGTTCCGAAAACAGTGGTATGTCAAACAGAAATAAAGTTCCATGAATTTTAGATTTCTCCGTTTTTTTTAAGAACGAAATCGGAAGCTGCATTTTTCAAACCGTAAGTGTTATTCTGCTATTTTATTGAAATTAATGTTTTTCTATAATGTGTTGATTGACAGCTATAGATAAGAGATCTTTTTTGATTCAGAAAGAAGTGGCAACATTGTCGCTATCACTTTGAAAGCGATTTTCGTCTTTCCTAAAATCTCCACCCCCTACTCCTGATAATACAATGTCCCAAGTATTGATGAAGTATTGCATGTATGGAATTCGGCTTACATGTTTTAAGCGTTATTGTGTATGAAATTAAGCAAAGTTTTGAATATATATGAAGAACTTTTTAATTTACAGATATTTTTAAAAGGAATGTTCAGCAAAATTTCATAAAATATCCATACCGCCACAAATTTTTAACCATATTTTCTTCATCGCTTAAAATTCTTTTTAGATTTTGCTTCATTTCAAAGAACACTGGCATAAACTTTATGCTTAAGTTAAATTAAGATTGATGCCTTACGATTTTCTGTAGTGCCAGGTATTTTGTTAAAATTTTACTAAAATTTGCCAAAAAATAACCAATTTCACTATTATAAATTAATTAATTGTTAAATATAATTAGTTAAAATTTTGGCTAATTTATGTTTTCACATCATAATGTATCTAAAAACTAAAAAGAAAATTAAAATTAATTTTTTAAAGAAAGTCGGTTCGAACCTAGGCACAGAATCTCTGAATCAGTTGTTCTCATAAAATATTTCATTTTTCTTTAAAGATATTTGCCTAAAAACGATACTGATTTCATTAGCAGCAACATACTCACTGAACTTTTCAAGATTTATTCAATGCTACTCACTGTTAACCGGCAGATCATCCCCTAAGTAAGTGAAGGTTCCCCAAACGCAGGGAGCGGCAGACGACACCTCTAGGTCCTTCTCTGTGAACAGCCCGTCCTTTTCGGTTTGGAATCTGTCACAGGGCAATACAAACAGGGTGACGGGCAGCATGAGGACGCTCAGGAGTACCAGGAGAAAACAGGCCCATTCCCATGGTAATCCGGCATCGAATCCATACTGTGGATAATCAACACTCATTCAGTATCTCCATTTTAATCTAATCTAATTAGGTTGGAGAAAAACAAATCCATTACTTCCACGTAAACTTATTTAATGTTTCGGTTTACCGATTAAAATCAAATACGTGCCATTTTGTTCTATAATTTGTAGCGTTTTAAAGGTAGCATCACTCACATAATGGCTCTCATAAAAGTCTTAGCAATGCAGCCATTTTATGATGCCTTATCTACGATCATTTTCGCACAATGTTGTTGCAAGTCTTAGTTACCGTGCCTTTAAAAAATAGGTCACTTTCATACAATTTGGCCAAGGTTTCGCAGATAGAAATTCGATCCATCATTTTTCTTATGTTATTTGGTTTGGCACCCAAATATCAAATTCTTTTTTGAATCCAGCTTTGCGAAAAACTGTATGTTGTCGTTCTGGAGCTCTTTGTCAATGCTACGAGTGGTAACATGTCGTTTAAATTTCACTATTTTATCGATGTTTTCAACGACGGCTGGGCGAGGTGTCTTTAGCATCAAAAATACACAAGAACCGAATCAACGAAACCAAAACTGTTCTGATATATTTGTTGACTTACATTTTTAGTACTCATTACGGAATGCATGAAACGAAAAACCAAAACAAAAATTTTGGAGCGGAAAAATATTCCTTTTCTAACAATTTGAAATTGTTTGATTGATATTTTACGAGATATCATTCACTACCGCCATCTACCGAAGAAATAATGGATTTCTTTTCCCCAACTTAACATGATATAATACGATACTCTATTATGTTGTTAATATATGCTACAAACATATAAGTGTATGTACGTACACACACAAGCATACACACACACACATATATATATACACACAACACACATACATATGTGCATACATATACATATATACATTCATTATGAATCTGTAAGAAGTTATGCTGCAAGTTGTCACTAAAATGCTGATGCAATTCCTGACACTGCAAAAGAGAAATGAAAGAAGTCTAGCGAGATATTGGCAAAGGATGGTATTATTATTTGCAGGCATTAGAGAAGTAAGAAAACCCCATCCATTTGTAGAGATAATAAAAGGAAGAGGATATACATTGTTTTTGTTTATATTAAAGTAATTATCACTATATTTGAAGAAATGTAGCTATATTTGTAGTAGTATTAAAGTTGATTAACATTTAATATCGTCTATATCTAACTATTTTGTATCATTTTAACCGTAATGAAAGAATATTCTAAATAATTGAAAAAAAAAAGAATTTAATACCTTAATAAAAACAAATACAGATGCTGACGCACTAAATGCTCCACTATAAAGAGTAATTATAGTAGATCTTTTTTCAGGAAACAAATCGGCTATCTGAAACAATTACAAAATACAACTTGAGTGAAATTGCACATATTATGAAATACTACTGATACAAATTTTGCATTTCAATACAAAAAAAGCTCTTTTTTCTACAATCATTACTGACTAATTGTCATTTTAGTGATAAAGAATAATCTCCAATATGATATTCTATTAAAGAATCAATTTTGTGCCACAACATAAAATAAACTAAAAATTTTTTCGTTCTGTGTAAGCTTTACCTTGGGTTGTAAATCTATATGCAACATATGGAATGTATGATATTAGATAATAATACATAAAATTCATAAATATTTTAGTTTAGATGATTCGCGACTGAATGATAAAAATAAATATTGACCATTTTTCGTGTTCCACAGATTGATGGTAGGAACCAAATTATTTTTCAATTAGTTTTAAGAATGGAATTAAATAAGAAATAAAAGCATGAAAAGTAATACATGTTATAAGTAAAATATATTCTTTACCACCGTATGTTGTTCTCATCAAAATATTATTTTTTATAAAAAAAACCATCCAAGAGTTGTTAGAAGTCTTTATTGAATAAATTTATTTCTAACTTAAAAATGTCTTAATGTCCTGAAACCCGCAATTCACATTACCACGCACATATCCCAGGATATCAAATAACTACATAGATTTATATTTAATTTTCCTAGAGTGTTGGCGAGAATTTAAATTAAATGTGAAATTTTTTACCGTGTATCTGTTAAGCAATGTATGAAGCAGTTCGCAATATAAATTTATTATTGCATTATGAAATTAACATTAAGGATATGCTTTTTGTATCTTTTAGAGTAATATTTGCAAAATAGAATTAGTTTCTGTCAATGAAGTGATAGAGTTGAATAAAAGTAACAAGTATTCACCATAACCAGAGATAATGTCACAACCAAGTGTCACGTGACATTAGTTATGAGTTTGCTCAAACGATTTACTTGAAAATAGTTCTGCTTTGAGCCATTCAATTTGCTTTATCATAATCCTGTCAGTTTTGCAGGGGTTAAAAACCAAACGATTTTTGGTTATATTCTAAGAGAGATGTGCTAATCCCATACGGCACTAAATATATTAACAAATAAATTCTAAAGATAGTAGAATATAAATAATATTAACTAGAAAGTTCTTTTTGAAGAGTGTGAATAAAATCGGCTAAGAAACTGTCAGATAAATAAGAACTGAGTATGACAACCAGTACAAAGATTATGCTGTGTCATGTTAAGTATCAAAATTATAATATCTTTGATCACTTTTTGGAAAGAAAACAATTTATTCTTAAGTTCTTAGATGCCGTACAAAGAAGAAGAAACGTGTTGTCTCTTTTCGAACAATAAAATGCTGGTAAAAAATAGAGTCAGCTTCTCAGTTAAATGTTGAAGCATATAGATTCAATAATTTTTCTTGAGTCTAAAATATTGTAATATCATTAATTTTAAAAGTGAAAAGAAAGTAAACAAAAAATAATAATAAGTAAATGGGAAAATGTCACACATTTTTTTTTACAATATCCTTAAAATTATAATTTCTCAATTAAACACTGAAATATAGTAAAAAGTTGACAATGAAAAATTTAATAAAATTTTTAATGTTAGCGTAAACAAGGGATTAGTCCTGAAATTTAAAAGAAATTGCTTAGAAATATTGCAATTATTAGAATTCTATTAATAGAATTCTATTAATTAAAATTTTAAACCGTCCGTGCCAATTTAAACTAATTATAAAGTGGATCTTTTGTCTTGTCAGCTTGAATTTGCTTTTTCTTCTGTTCAATTGTCAACGTGTTAATAGCTTGAATCGATAGAAAACGGCTTCTCACAAACCGTTGCTTTGCTCTTTATATAAAAAATAATTGTATAAACAAAATGAACTTCGACAATATTTATAATTTTGATTTCCAATGAATTGAAGCTGTCGTTACTCGATATGGGTGTCGTGTCAAAATCAATTCAACTATTTAACAATAGTCCAAATTGATTTGGCTCAAAGCGATTCGAAACGACTTCTGGAATCATGGTTTCGGATATTCATAACAATCAATTTTGACGCACAAAATAGTTATCAAAAAAAGAAGGTTAACGGATTTCAAAAGAACGTGAAACGACACAAAAAATGTTGGCAAGCCGGAGAGCCAGGCAAGAAAACTTGAATCAGTCAAAGACACAAATTAGGAAAGATTACTATAACAGGAAATTTTAGGAGCACTATCGCTACAGATTTGGAAACTTATTATTTAGAACAAAATGTAATTTTTATGGTTTTGAAAACTTTTACAGAAGGAAAAACTATAATTAAAAAATACTTCTTTATTACTAATAAAAATCATGAATGGATTTTTTTTCTCATTGCTTACGACATTCAGATATTCGATGGTAATCTTCGTCTTGTTTGCTGCCGTTCGAATGTGATTTGAAGGCAGTCAGCAAATTCATTGACAACTCGGATTTGAGATGCCATCTTATTACGAGTCGTAACTAATTACATGTGACGTAGATGAGACGTTATCTGACGTCATGAATATTTTAATCCAATGACAACTGTAATAAAGTGGCGTAATCATAATCTCAACCGGAACGAAATAAACAATCACTGTATGGCTAATAAGACATACCTTTTATGTTAAAATGTAATGGAGATAACTTAAAATTAAATAAATAAATGAAAATTATTTTTCGATTATTAAAATTTTATAAAACTAATTTAGCCTATAGTAGCATGATTCTTTTCACAAAATACTGGATCATAATAATGATTGATATAAATAGATACGCGACTTTCATTTACAGATCTGTACATACGTTCAGCATTAAATGAACAGAACTAGTAAGTACATTAAATTGTAAGTGTTCCATTTTCATTCAGTTCTGTTCCTTTAAAAATAAGTAATTTTTTTATAACATTTTCAACATACAATTGGGCATTTTTTTCGAAAAAATCCAATAAATCGAATTTTTAATTATCTGAATGGGATTCGAATCCAGTTGATTCGGATAATTGGATTACTAGTGTATATCGAAAAATACTCAAAAACCCATCTTTTGGTAAAAATCACGATCCAATTGAATATTTTTGCTTAAGTTTTGCATTCATCCATTTTTGGGCGAATCGAGAAATCTGTATTAAATAAAACATTGCTTCGAGAAAGTACAACAGCTTTGGAAATATTTACCTACTAATCAAAATATATCTTCATCAGAAATTTCATACTTTAAACACTCTTAAAATAATCGAGTAGATTTCAATCAGAAGGAGTGAAATTTCACTTTTTCATTGTCACAAAACTCAACTAATCTTTAAGATAGAAATTCACTCTTTTGAAAGATGTGGGTAAGCCACTCCTTTTAAGAGGAGTAACAACATATCGTCTAAAGGTATAAATTAGATGGAAAAAAGAATGAAATTCAATCTTTTATAAAAGTATTGCTGATTTTTTTTATATTGACAATTTAGTGCAGAAATTAGGTTTTATGTTTTTTTTTTTTTTTTTTTTTTTTGACGATTACAATATAAATATATGATTTCTTTAGTCAATAATATAACAAAACAATTTAATGTGACATTTTAATTGATTTGGATAATTATAAGGGTTTTTAAATTACATACATTATGAAGCAAATTGTTTAGTCATTTATTACATTATTTATATCAATTTAGTTTTACGTGTGAGTGTAGCACACTCAAGAAAAAGTCTTCACAAAACCATCAAATTATTTTTCAGTTTAGTTCACCTATTTCAAAAAATCTGCCAAAACATGATTGAAAACTTTTAACCATTTATTTTATCCATGAAGAATAAGTATGTGTTAAAAATTCGTGGATAATTTTAATATATTGAAAGTAATGTAGAGAGAGAAATCACAATGAGTAAATTTGGCGAGTTTGTTTCTCTTCAAGTTACTCTTCATGTTTCTTAATTAATTATACTTGCAGTACGTGACAGATTTTAGGGCATAATTTCCAGATACAAAATTTTAAAAAAATTACTAGCAATAATATGCATGAATTCTAGTGCAAAATTGTAAATTCATATCTTTGGTTGACACGATGTTAAAAAATATCATAAGGAATAAGATTGAAAAAGATGAGGAATTAATGATCTTTAATTGCTATAAAGTAATCTTTGTTTAAAACACTTGTACAAAGTATTTTACAATTCAATGTATTTAGGCAAAATTTGTTAAAAAGTATGTATAACATTTATAATAAGAACTTTTAAAATAAATCACCCCTGTTTAGTCATATCCCTTAATGATGAAAAATTACTCTCTTAAATCTCATTAATTTGTGATTTTGTTGCTGATCTTAAATTTTTTCATTGCAAATATTAAAGGAAATAATTGTTTTGAATTATTTTATATACTAATATAAATTTAGATGTTTTAAAAATGAGTTAAATGATGTGTTTACTTTACTTCAGCCAATGCCTGTTCGGGACACGGAGCCTCCCAATAACGGCTGATGACATCGCGAGATGGGAAAACATATCTGGATTTTTAATATCGAAAAACGAGAGATGACTTCTGTGCATTTCAGTATGTATCTAGGACTCTTCCAGGCATTTTCCCGTACCTATGCGAGTGATTATGGCCCATCTTACATAAAATCCCCAAGAAAAAATATCCTTTGGACATTTTAAAAAGATTTTCAGCTCTTAAATCATATATTACTTGGAGTGAAATAGCATGAAAATCCCAACATTCACATTACCCTAGGACTAAGGGAGTTATCTCTTGATTAGCATTTCATTTTCAGAGACTGAATTAATAAAATGAGTTTCTTTTTTATTATTCAAATCATTCTTCAAAAAGCAAAAAATCTTATGCGAGAAACACGTTTTATTTCTAACTGACAGTACCTGAGAACAATGACAATGAATACCGTAGCAATCAAAGGTTAATCACCAGAATGAAAGTCTTACAATGATGTGTGTTAACCACCAGAGGTTAATATTCTTACACCACCCGGATGGACTAAATAAAATGTTTGAATAATACTTCATCAAAAAGCAATGAAAAAATAAACGAAGATAATAACCTAGAGTTCATAAATGACAATAGACATCTTAAAAATAAATATTTATCATAGCATAAATATATTTAACAGTTTGATGGCATAGAAATGGAGAGGATGGAAATTGAATAAACATTTCAAGGTAAATGAATGGGCGAAAATGAAATAACAATGAAGTCCCTATTTTATCGTGCACGACAAGCTCTTGAATTAGAAACAATTAAGCCATCAAAGATATCCTTCGCCGTCCTTGATTTGGCAAACTTTCTTTTTCATGACATTTCGTGGCAGAATATTTGCTGTCAACCTTGATCTGCAGTCACTTACTGAATTCGTCGGTTTTTATGTAATAATGTTATGTAATCATGAGAAAACACACACATTATGTTCGTCAGAGTTCATTTTCTTCCTGATTGCAATCGGACAACGCATCACTTAATTTCGTGTAGTATGATTCGCATCAACAAATTGAGCCGAACGAAATTTTAATGTTAAACGAATTCTGTAAGCCCATTAGATATGGGTGCAACTCATTTCATAATTTACATTAAATAAGTGAAACTAAAGTGGCTGATAGTTCCGTTTTTTAGTTTTTTCGTGATTAAAATCTGTGCAATTGTCGTGGTGTGACATATTTTGAGCATCGATTATTAATATTTATCTTGGTAGCTGAATTAATACAGTAATAACATTCAAGTGATACTAAAATTCGTTACCATTACGTTGTTTTAAATAATATTAAAGATGTTTAATTTTTTGGCTTATTTAAGTCACTGAATTAATAAATATATCCACACATTTTATCCTTGTCAATTCACGACATTTGACGTAGCCCAACACCACAGTGCTGGAGCAATTAGTTAAATCAACATAAAAGGACAATGAATTTCAATATGCAGTTTAAATATAAATTTTAACTCATTAATCGACTAATGATCCACATTAAAAGTTTCTCGGTATTATTTTATGACATTCTGGGGTCTACTCTTTTCTTTTCTTTTGTGGTATCAGAACTAAAAAAAGTCACCCTTTTTAATCTTCATATAAGTAGCATTCTTCATCAGCTTTCACCTTCTGTTCTTGGTACCTTGTACGTTGATGACCTGCAGATAACATGTGAAGGGTCTAACATTAATTTAATTGAGAGACCATTACAAACATCTGTTAATAAAATCGCTGCATGGTATGCTGAGAATGGCCATACATTATCTCCTAGCAAGAGGAAATCTGTCCATTTCTGCAGGAAGACTAGCCTCCACAATGATCCCGTTATTCGTATAAATAACACACCTATACCTGTGGTCAGTGAGGTAAAATTATTCGGAGCGATATTTGACTTTAAATTAACTTTTCATCCGCTAGTATTATATCTGCGGAAGAAATGCGAACGATCGCTCAATATCCTCAAGGTGCTTTCAAATACATCTTGGGATCGCACGTCACTCCTCCGAATTTACCAATCATTAATTTTATCCCGCATAGACTACGGTTGTGTTGTTTACGGATCCGCTAGGTCTTCTGTTTTACTCAGACTGGACACTTTCCATCATTCTGCTCTGAGAATATGTTCAGGCGCATTCCATACATCACCCGTCCAGAGTCTATATGCAATATGCCAACAATTGCCCTTAGACCTGAGACGAATGCAGCAGTCTCTCAATTGTTAAACTAAAATCATGTCGACACCTAATTATCCGATATGTTCCATGGTTCCAAATACCTCTCTCATGAGATTATACGATGCTCGTCCAATGACCGTTTCTCACACGAGCCAAATCACATCTGTGGCTCACAGACCTATGTGGTATTCGGATAGAGTCTGTTGACCCATTTGCTCATCCGCCTTGGTATGACCCAACAAACACTTTCATCAATACCTTTGCTCAACACAGAGGCTCAACTTACCTACAGAAAATCTGAGAAACACCTATTGTTTTTCAACAACTATATTCTTCTCATCCCTGTCAGTATCAGTCTTACAAACCTGTATTCACAGATGGCTCTAAAACAGAAAGACATGTGGGCTGTGGAGTTTTTACCAATAAAACAACTTTTAGTTACAGCCAACATTCATCCTGCTCCATCTTTACTGTGAAGCAACCACCATCTTCTAAGCGCTTCAGCACGTGAATACAGATGATTGCCATGAATTTAAGTCATATCAGTGTATATACAAATACACTGAATTTTGTATTTACACTGACAGCATGAGTATTATTGAAGCTTTGGAAAACAATAGTTTCACATGTCATCCTATTGTGTCGAGAATTTTCAGAGCATTGGATTCCCTTGCTGGCAAGGGATACAAAATAATATTTTATTGGATACCAAGTCACATAGATCTTGATGGAAACGAGAGAGTGGATGCATCTGCAAAGAGTGCTAAAGATCCAATTTTACCGTTGGTTCCGCTCTCACATGTGAGAAAGGGTATAAAAATTTTATTTGTTCCCTTTGGGAAGAATCATGGAACTTACAGGTCGGAAACAAACTCCGTACCATTTTCTCATTACTCACCTCATTATCAGTTTTACCGTTACGAAGTGCAGATGTTAGATTGACTCGACTTCGTATCGGACACACTCAGACATTTGTTTCCAAGTGAACTAAATCCATGGTGTGAAACGTGTGATGAACCATTCACTGTACATCATATTTTAATTTCATATCCATATTTTTTTTAACAAATATCCTTTTACTCTTTTTTAAATGTGATATTTTAACTTTGTGTGATTTGCTTGGGGAACCACCCCATAGTAACCTATTTGCTTTTTTGAGGGGAATAGGTTTTTTATATCATATTTAATTTCTGTTAAAAATTTTTAATTTATATATATACTTTTGATCATTTTCCATTTATATTTTATAACTGGATTTTAATATAAATGTATACACTTATTTTTGTGTTTTAAAGTTGATTGGGTTTTAAAAAATAGATAAAAAGATTATAAATAAATAAATATAAAATATCTTTTTCAAAACCTTGTCTTGGCGCAGCATGTTCATTTTTGGACTTTTCGCCATAAAACCCAACCAACCAACCAGAGCTAAAAAGTGTGGAAACTTTTCTGTAATAGTTGATATTGGATGCGTGTGGTAGGTTATTTGTTCTCAGGTTATACACAGTATATTCAAAAGCTCTTTATAAGAACCGCAGACTAATATGTATTTGACACTTTTAGGTTTTTGTCTTCAGAAGAACATGAATGATTTTTGCTATTATGTGCTGCTGCGTTTTCTACTCACACAACGTTACGATTTTATTCAATTAATACAAGCTACATCCATCATCGAAAAGCTTTTGTATGATTACCCGTTAAAAAGGAAAAAGACTCTTCTTAAAGGAGCTCCTCATAATAGAAAAAATGTGTTTGGATGCGTCCAATCTCTTTGTGGACCGGCGTACTTCTCTATTGGCCCTACCAGTTAACTGAAAGTGTAAGGTCTTCGTTATTTAGAAGAACCTCCATATTCGACCCCATTGCGGTCACACTACCTTTAGTGAAACGACGGATCTTCGGTAAAATCGAGATTTGGACTCACGACCTTCCAAAGGTGAGAAGAACGCACTGACACATCTGGCAGCCAGGATATTAAATGATTCTTCAACACACATATTAAAACAGTTTATAAAATTTAAAAGACGAATGAGCTGTTTATTATTCGCAAGCTCAAAGGTTATGGTAAAAAAAAAAAAAAAAAAAAAAATTAGAAATAACTTGTGGCGGTTGGGGGATTATCCAAATTGCGAATCGATATAAAAATTCTAATTTCACAGGGCTTTTGTCGTTTATAATGATACAAAAGAAGATGACCTGCCGAAAGTGTAGTCTATTGTTGACCTCGAAGTAATCATCATTCTGCATCCCGGACTTTTTGTCGACGTGTGTCTCCAGTTGTGCAATCAACTCCCTGGCGGTAAAAAGCGAAGGATGGGGGGTTTACGCAAGGAAATCCGTGAGCTCAGAAGACCTGCTTCATCGGTGAGTATTATCAATTATTCTAGACGACTGTCCTGGGAATGGAACTGGGGGTGCAAGGTCAGGTGAATAACGAGGATGGCACACATTCTTAAAAAAATCGAGTGGATTTTACTCAGGAGTAAAATTTCATTCTTTCATTTTCACAAAACTCAACCAATCTTTAAGATAGAAATTCACTCTTTTGAAAGATGTAGGTAAACCACTCCTTTTAAGAGGAGTAACAACATATCGTCTAAAGGGGTAAATTATATGGAAAAAAGAGTGAATTTCAATCTTTTATAAAAGTATTGCTTAATTTTTTTTTATATTGAAAATTTAGTGCAGAAATTAGGTTTTCAATTCTTTAAAAATTTATGTTTTTTTTTTTTTCTTTTGACGATTACAATATAAAGATATGATTTCTTTAGTCAATAATATAACAAAACAATTTAATGTGACATTTTAATTGATTTGGATAATTATAAGGGTTTTTAAATTACATACATTATGAAGCAAATTGTTTAGTCATTTATTACATTATTTATATCAATTTAGTTTTACGTGTGAGTGTAGCACACTCAAGAAAAAGTCTTCACAAAATCATCAAATTATTTTTCAGTTTAGTTTACTATAAGCCCATTAGGTACAAAATTAATTTTTACATACTTTATTAATACAACAAATTGTACACAATTTAAAAAATACATAAATATTTTATGTAAGTCAATATAATTTAAGTTATTTTGAAAAAATAGTTTATTTATATTATAGCTAAATATTTATTTTTGAATATTGATAATATGCTTTTTTGAAATTACAGGAGGATAAAGACAAATATTTACAGATTATTCTGTTGAACAAAACTGACTTATGTTTTTGCTAATAAATCTTGTTTTATGATATATTTTCCAAGTTTAGTTTAAACTGAAAATAATTTCAATGAAACTAAGAATGAAATTAAAAATAAAATGCAAAATTATACAAAAAAAAAAACATTAATTTTTAATACAGAAAAAAAATTAAATAAATATTTGTATACAGAAATTCTTATGTTTATGATATCAAACTAATACTGGAGCTTGACAGTTTTATTGTCAGTTTGATAAAACAAAATGAGAATAAAAAAGATAATATGCATTTTAATGCTTGTATTTTGCAAAATGTAGATCTTGATTGATTATAATAAGAATGTGTTATTTAAATTAAAGTCCCAACTGAACCATTTTTTTAATTTATAAGTAATATAGTCCATGAGAGCATAAAATACAGTGAGTTTGTCATCGTACTTAACATTAAACACATGTGATGACATTTATATAAAATACTGAACGCTTTTTAATCTTGCATATCCGACATCAATAAATTCACTACCTACAGATAAAAATATTTCATATTCAGTTCTTGCTTTTGACCACAGCCAAGCAGATATAGTTGACTACTTTTTTCAGAGTTGTTCTTCTAAAAATCTCTTCACCTAATTCAAAAAAATAAATAAATAAATAAATTAAATTAAATTAAAAAAATAAAAATAAATAAATAATAAAATAAAAAATAATCATAATAACTAAAATTTATATTATATTTGTATTCTCATTAAAGTGTCTAAATAAACTTTAACACCAAAAAATTTCATAAGAATAATACACTTTAAAAAAAGTAAAGCCTTATACATTAAAAAATAAAGCTGCAAGGAATCAGATATCTACGTAATTATTTACTGTATTAAAATTATTCTCAGCCTAAAAAATACTATCATCCTGAATTCTTTCGTATTTATTCCATATTATAGGACAAGTTTTTGAATACATGATAATATTCTAGGAGCATAGAATGCAGGATATTTAGTGAGAAAACAGTCAGCCTCTGGATACCAAATCTATCCATAATAAAGAGAATAATCATATATATTAAATTAATAGAAGCATTTTATTGTAATTTAAAGCAAGTGTAATTTGTTAAAAAATGGTTTTATCAATAATTAATTAATTAAAACGTAGTAACTTAAGTTGGAAAATTAATGATTATCAAGTAGTTTTTGAAAATTTTTATAAGAATGTGGCAAAAGTGATATACAATGAAACAAATACAAAACAATTTCTTTGTTATGAAATGGATTCTTAAATATAAAAACATATGCATGCGTCGGAAACTTGGTGAGACGACGTCCGGGCATTTTACGACAGGAGAGGAAAGGGGGTAACACACAGAGGCAAATTAGTTTAGTTCTGGAGTTCAATTCCTGCGGGACCTCTGAGTAACCAATTAGTTTGACTTCTTCTCAAGCCGTTTTATTAATAACTATTAGAGACATCAGTCTCGAAACTAATGATTAATTATTTGTTTAAGCCAGTTTTATATGTAATTCATCTGAATATTTGAGACGCCAGTCTTGTGAATATATTTATCGGCTTCACAAGCCACATTTGATTCTTAATGTATTTTGTTACGCGATGCTTATAAAATAAATTAAAAATTAGAGTCTGACATAGTGTTATCGCATTCTTTTCTCCAAGATCTACGAAATAGAAATTCTTTCATAACGGATTACCGATTTAGAAGGAGAACGTCACTCATGCATACATAAATTCATTTTCAATGTTAAAGCGCATTTTGAATCAATCAACTGAAAAACAGGTGAACCTAAATGAATAAATTTTTGTACAAATTACAACAAATAATTTTGAAACTATGCTTTTGTATCACATATTCTAATATTCATATACATTGCAAGTAAAATGATTTTTAAAAATACTAGATAGAAAACTACAATATAATAAAAGACATAAGCAATGCTGCATATTTTGTAAAATACAGATTTTAATTACTTTATTTTGGATTCTGCAATCATTATACAAATATCAAAATAAGAATGGAATTTTTCTTCCATTTTTTAATAAAAAAATCCTTTCTTTGCAATATTTCAATTAAATTTTTTGGCATTAAAATAATTAAAAAAAAAAAAAAAAACATCGTATTCACATGCAATAAGGCCGAGCAGGCAGCCGAATGGTTAGCGCTCTTGCCTTCGGTTCAACATTTCGTGGATTCGAATCCAACCTTGGGCGTGGATGTTTGTAGTGGTTTAGAATCCACTTTGAACTGTAGCCTCCCGTCTAATTAGTCCTCCTGTGCAAAAAATGACCGTTGAGCGACAAAACCAAACCAAATACATGCAATAAGAAAAACTGCAAAATGCAAGCATAGCATGTTTCATGTTCTTCCATTAAAAATGCAGATTTACAAATTATGTAAGGAATTGTAAATTTTGGTATTCTTAGATCACTGTGTCATTGTTAGAAAATAATGTTGATATAAAAATTTAGTACTTTCATGAATATTTTAAAATTCGTCCCCTTAAATATGTAAAAAATAAAGGTTTTATACTACCAATGTTTCATTGAAAGCAGCCTCTTTTGGATACTCTATTTTATAAGAGACATAAATTCTCTTATAGAATTGAACAATAGATAGTCTATTTTTCATCACAAAATGTTATTTTGTTTTAAACATTTTCTTCATAATTTCAAATATTTTTTCTCGATGAATTTCATAAAACATTTCAAATTGTAATCATTTTATCTGAAAGGAAAAATACACACATCTACACATATGTGTTTATTCAAAAATATCAAACATGTAAAATCTAGCTATGGTCAAGTGAATTATAAATACTGAATATTTATTTTTTAAACAATTAAATTCAAATTAAAAATTTAGAAAATTTTAAATTAATTATAAATTTATTATGAAGATAATTAAAATTTGGTTTTAGCTGTAAAAACAAACAAAACTGTATTTCAAAATAGATTTAAAAACATTATTAAAATTTCTTAAGCTAATGACCAAATAACCTTAATTTCATGAATAACAATAATTACATTTCATTATTTTAAAAACAACTTTAAAAATCAAAAACTTTAATAGGAGATTTTAACTGAAAATCTTGATTGGAATTTTCATGTCATTTAATTAAGTAACCACAGTTTTACATTAAATATAGAATATTACTTCAAACTTTTATATACATTTTACAAGCAAAATGAAAGTAATACTTGTAGTAACAATAACAATAGATAACATTTTCTCTCCATAAAACTTATTTTGATTACACATTATACAGAATATACCAGATCAGCTCTTTCTTCCTTACATTGCATTTCATCATTTTTAAAATAACATGTTTCAGATTTGCTTTTGCAAATTTTGTTTTTTATTTTTTTCTTCACTGATGACGATGACAAGTATAAAATACGAATATAAATTATATTTCCATCGACAAAATTTGTAGTTGGAAATTATAAAATATTATACAAATTAATAGTAGATTTTGATAAATATTAAATTTTGATTTCGTTTTATCTACGAATGCTTTTACATAGTAATAATCAAATCAAAAATTGTCTTTAAAATCTTAACAAATAAAATACATATTGTCAGTGAAATTTTAATACATAAAATACATACTGTCAAGTAATATTCTGTATATTAATATTTGTTTTATATTGTATTAACATTGAATTTTATTTATAAAAAATTATTATTATTGATTGGTAAAATGTTGTATTTGATATTAATCACACTTTCAATTCAGTACAGTAAACTTTATTAAATAATATTTCTATAATATACATTATGGATATTTAAATCAACGAGAAAATTAATAGTCATATTCACGCAGTTACGAAATTAAAAGAATTTAAATATGCATTCATTATAATTTACAATTAATTTATAATTAAATTTTGGCGGAAAATAGTATTTGAAATAAAAAATAAAAGTTCCAAACACATTTTTATATTATGAAACATTATCAATGAAGCAGAATATTACATGAATATGAATTCAATAGAATTCATTCATTCACACTTTCGAATACCAAATAATGGTGAAAAATCACAATTATGAAGATTTGATTAAATGATTCAATTAATTATAAGAAATAAAGACTTACCGTAATGTTTCTGCGCTCTTTCTTGTCCAATTATATATATTTTTAATTCAAATAGATCGCCTTTACAAAATGAAGTTTTAAATTCCTTTATTTTTAGCGAAATTAAACCAAAAACATAGAGCCACTTCATTTAAACCAGTCAGAGCTTATCACATTTGCTTTGTGCCATAAACACATAAAAAAAAAGAGTGAAAATTGCTTTGAATCGAAGATGGAGTGTTTAAAGAGAATTTCTCTATCCAATTAAATAGAAAAGGATTCATTTTGTATCTTTATGGAGTACAAAATATTCGTCGGTCATCGAGTGGTGAAAAATCACTCGATTTTTTTGAGTGCAAAGTCCAAGTTGTTGTATGTTTCGTGACAATTGGTGACTAGCGGCCTCGCGTTATCGGTCCAAAAACAAAAACAACAACGAGAAGAGGAGGCTAGATCTGTACCTATGGGTTATCTGGTTCTACCCCCATTTCAAACTAGAGGAATAAACACCTCGCACAAAGTGCCAGGCGCTCGCTGAAATCCAGAACTCGACTAATTAGTTAAGAACTAAAAACGAATACAATGCTAGACTTTCAAGCCTATAGCTGTATCACATGTTAAAATATCAAAGAAAGAGGTTCATTTGAACAAATTACATTTGGGTACATAAGCGCGGAAAAATTGAAAATTAAAAATGAAAACTTAAGTAATGTAAATTAAATCAGAAGAGATTAAATAAGTATAAAATGTGGTTGAAATTACTATTAACCACTGCATCTATTTTAGTTTAAATTTGGGATTACAAATTTGCATTAAAGTAAAATTCTTAGAAAAAAAACGTTTGATCACATGTTACATAAAAATGATATTCCATGAAAAAAAAAATCGGCAAAGGTAAATGAAAAAGATAGAATAGGCGAAGAAATAATTATATATATATATATCAGATAGTGAATCATTTATAAAAGTACAGAATTGACATGACTAGTCTTCATTTGAGAAAAGATATAATGCATCTTATTAGAGAAAAAAACATGAAAAAGAAAATTCTAAGCTAAATAAAGTAAGATGTGTAACAGACAAAATGAAAAATTAAAGCAAAAATTTGCAAAATTAAGGAAGTGTGCTGCATTTTTCCTTGCTTTAATCAACATCTGAGAGGTTAAATTCAGAGTCATTTTGTGTTTGTGATGTGGTTTGTGCTGGCGTGGCGCATAAGTCCTGTCCTTTTGTAACCAGCATGGACAGAATTTGCATCACTCTTTTAGCTCTAAATTTATCTCCAATTATAAACTTGATGAATGCGACGTCTGATTGTGAGGAATGACGAATTAGGTGGAGGCCCCCCATATAGCTGCAGTGCTCCACATAATGCAAAGCATTGCCTTCACTGCCGTTCGCGCAGCTGCAATGTGGGGAAGAGGCTTTACCGAATCGGTGGAAGTATACTGGGAAAGATTCATGATTTGTTATAAGAAAGATGATCGTTGGGTTGGAGATGAGCCTGTCCGTTGTAACATGGGATATAATACTGCGTGTGAAGCGCGCAATTGAAGAGTCGTCCCAGATGGTCTGCCATTGCTGTTTGAGTCTCTGCTTAAGGAACTCCAGAAGGTGGGTTTATGGAAGTGGTAGGTCAGTTTGTAATTTATTCTCATTCATCGCTGCTTCCTTTGCTCTTTGATCTGCCAGCTCGTTTCCCATATTTCCAGCATGTGCTTTTACCCAGGAGAGACGGATTTGAGTAGATGATTGTTGGTGGAGTTTGCATTGTATGGAACTGATAAGAGGGGATGTAGGAATTGGGTTGCGGAGTGCCATTAAAACAGACAAGCTGTCTGTCCAAATGGTGGCTGGTGAAGGAGAGGCATCCAATGCATGGCTTAAGGCCGATAATAAGGCCAGTGCTTCAGCTTGAAAGACCGAGTGTTGTCTGTTCGCAATTTTAACTGTGTTGAGTGTACCTCTGTGTCTCCCTGAAGAACCACAAAGGCCGCTCCCACTGCGCGTCATGCTTGGAACCATCAGTGTAGTAATGCAGTTCTTCAACTGGGTGAACGATAGGATGCTGGCATGAGGGGATGTTCGGCAAGTTGATAATTCTAGTATTTTTTAGCCTATTGACTGGGTGAACCGTGTCTTTGTGAACAGACATCTCAAAATTGGTGGGTGTAAACCACTGGCCGTCAATTGCAACATTCTTGCGAAGCTGCAGAATTTGAGCATAGAATGCTTCTTTTTCAACTACCAAGTGAAGTGGTGGGAGACCTACGATGGTGGTTAAGGCTGCTTTCGAGGTAGTCTTAAAGCCCTAGGGGATAAGGAGAAGGAAGAATCTTTGGATGTTGTTGAGAAGCTTGATTTTCCTGCTAGTGATTGGAAATGCCCAGGCGGAGCAACCATAAGTAATCATTTTTTTCTACTATGGCGAGGTAAATTATCTTAGTGATTCTTCCTTTAAGTCCCCATTGCAGTCTAATAATCGCTTTTAGCCTTTGTACGATCAAAATAACTTTAGTCTTAATAGCTGGCAGATGCGGAAGGAACGAGAGCTTAGTATCAATGTCCACATCGAAGTATTTGACACAGTGAGTGTGCTTCAGGCTTTCCACCATTAAGAGTAATTTTGGGATTGGATTCTTTGTTCTTTGTGCCGATGATCATAACTTTAGATTTGGTTAAAGAAACAGTAAGTTTAAGCTGTTCACACATTGAAGAGAACAATTGCAATGATTCATTACAATTCTTTTTAATTACTTCTTTTGATTTACCATTAATGACAAGCAGGGTGTCATCAGCAAAAGCAACAATTTCGGTGGGGGGGGGGGCAATTTGTAGTAAGGATTTCGTTGTAATAGATGTTCCAAAGAATCGGACCACCAATGGATCCCTGGGGACACCCTCTCGTTTGTTACATGCTGACTAATCTTGAGTCGCTAAGCGCCTGAAGTTTACGTTGTTTTAAGAAACTGAAAAGACAGTTTATTATGTTAGGTGGGAAAGCAGTTTTGGTAAGGACATGCATGAGGCCAGGCTACCACAAAGAGTCAAATGCCTGCTGTATGTCCAGACTGACAAGGGTGGTATATAATTCATTGTCCTGATTCAGTTTGATAAGGTCTATTGCTTTGAAGATTGCTTGGTCTGTTGATCTATTTGACCCAAAGCCAAATTGCCTGTCGTGAAGAAAGTTTGTTTGTAGGAGTGAGTGCTTGAGGCGGTCAATCAAAAGCTTCTCTAGGACTTCACCGAATGTGGGCAGAAGACCGGTCCAAGAACAGTACAACCTTGCGATTAACCAATGCTGTTGCATACATTCTAATTGCTGCGAATCATAGAAGCCGTATGGTTGCAGTTCATGGTGAACTATTTGAAGATTAGTCCACCAGACTCCAGCTTCATTATAGAGGTACAAATCTCCCGAACTGAATTTGTGAAATTGCCTTAGGTTCATTCACATCACTATCCTCCAAACGATTCGCATATTCGGCGACTCGATGCTTCAGCAGCTGATAAGCCCACTATGAAGTCGTAAAGTAAACAACATCGAACAAGCTTTTTCAATATGCCCGTTTCTCTTCGCTAATGCACGAGCTGCGATGGATGAATGTGCGCGATGGACTTGCTTTTAAAACGACTCGCGACTGACCGCAGTAAAAAATGAAAACAGTAAACTACTCTTATAATCTGAATGCAACAATTAATGGCTTTCATACTGACCGCCCTGTCTAGTGTTCAGAGTGCCTGACTGCGGATAGGGTGGTCCTGGGTTTGAACCCCGGTTCGGGCATGGATGTACTTTCTTTCTCTATCTATCTTGTCTTTGTCCTTTTTGTGTAGGATTGAGGTGTAAATAGTTACCTATCCTTTAAACGGGTCCCTATGGCATATGTGTACTGAAGCAGTCGGTCTCCATACCAAATATGGTTCAGTATGGAAAAGTGGAGCAGCGCACCCCATATTGTCAGCCTAAGCTGACACAAGACAAAAAAGCTTTCATGTGTGCTTAGTAGTAGAAATTAAATTACCATATAAGTAAAAAACATAATTTATTTATTTTGAAAATAATATTGAAATTAAATAACTTAATTTGTATGAAATGTCATTAATAGAATATGAAATTGTTTAAAGTTCACTTTATAATGTTTCTTGGATGTTAATTACGTATATTCAAGTAAATGTTTACTTAATATTATTCAACTTTTCTTTTGAATACAGCAAAGCTTTTTATAAATATTTTCACTAAATCATTGTAAATTCTATATATATATTATATATATATTAATAGTTTTTTTTTTTTTTTTTTTTGCTTTCAAAAATTAAATCTTTATTTTCTGCAGAAGAGTTGCAATAAATTTGAGGATTCCTTTTTATATGTATGTGAAAAGATCATTTTACTTAAATTTATTCACGAAATATTAAAACTATCTTTTCCTTGTCACAAAATTGGCATAATACTGGTATTAAAATGATACGCCCAAAAATTTAATGATTTATTTAAGAAAATAACATTTTAAGAAATTTTAAAAGATTAAATTTCTTTTTTAAAGTAAATTCCTAATTTATATTTAAAGTTATATAACTGCTAAAAAATATTAAATGAAATATCTTGTAAATGTAAAACCCAATTATCTTTCTACTAAAAAATGAATTTCAGTTTCTTAGAAACTTTCTCATAAAAATATCGGTAATTTTATATAATTATTCTTAATCAGGATAATTTTTTAACTATTATTGTTATTTTTATAAAGATTGGTATATGTCACAAAAAATTATTTAGAAAATTAAACTTACTTTATAAAGAAATAAATTAAAACAAAATAAAAAATAACGAATCTTGAAAAATAAAATATAAGCCATTTCTTTAAAATTTTCCATTTTCATGTATTTCTTCATATGATTTTTGAAAACTACGTAAATTTAATTGTTTAAACGGAAATAAATAAATATGCGTGTGTAAATAAAAAAATATTTTGCACATGAAATATAGTTGAAACCAAACGAAAATGAGTGCACTTGTATCAGTTTTAGTAAGTGATTGGTTAATGAACAGTTCAAATCGGACAAGGAACACTTTCACGAAAGATTTTTATGTTCAGACTGAGGTTCAGGGTGGCCAAACCTAACGGACCAAAAGTCGGTTTTCATCTCCCGCGCCTATTAAACTTCACACAGAAAAAAAATTCCAATAACCAAAGTAGACCATCAGTTTTGGTTTTGATTTCATTTGAATTCGAAACTGATTTCATTTTGAGCATTCACTCCCCTTTTTGATTCGTTGTAGAAGTGGGAGGATGTCAGAGCAATGGTCTTAGAATGGTACCCAAACCAAGCTGATATCAGTAAGGTTAGGGATCTTTACAATGACAATGCTGTTAATCACTTCCGATAAGTCTTAAAAAAGAGAGAAAAACAATCGACTTTGGACATGTTCTATAATGCTCCATAAACAAAAAATTAAAAGGACCGATTAATATGCAAAACTATACGTAAATATTATTTTTTAATAAACTTACTAAGAAATTATACATTCTTATTTTAATTTATCTTTTAGAGTTTCCAGAACGAATGAATCGATTTCACAAAAAATCTGTTGTAAATCGATGATCAGTTAACTAACAATTCAGAGAGCGAACATAGTCTTGTAACGGATTATGTTCGTTAATCCATTGTAACTAGAGAAATCAGTCTCTTGAAAATAATTTAATTCTTGATAAAAGTATATCTTAAACTAAGTTCAAGTGTGACTTATAAATACTAAATGATCCAAAAACAAAAGAAACTTGAAAATTATTTGAAGAAGAATAAAGAATGGAAAGTTAGAAAGAGGAGCCAGATTTTAGCCAAAAGGAATGTTCAAATTGTTATACTGGTGACAAGGAAGATGTTTATTTGTATTAATAAACGACCTTCCAGGAATAAATTGTTTAAAAATTACCCCCATCAAATGGTTGATAGGCTGTGCTTCTTTCAACTAATTATTTTCTATGTGGCATCACACAGCGAAATTCGTAGGTATTTTGACTCTCTGTTTGGCAACTATAAGTTAATGTCTTCCAGATATCTCCCGCCATTTCCAATAATGCTAGAAATGATGGCTTGTTTTCCGATGCACATTTTAAACATCAGCAATATTTTACAATCGAATATCATAAGCACAGAAGAACTCGAAGATTTTTTCGAAAATTGGATCCATTTTAATAAACTATTTCATGTTGAAAAATAGGAGAAAAAGAACATATTTTTAAAGAAAAAGTCTTTCAATCAATTAAACAAGAAAGCAGCACTTTTACATGTTAAAGTACTTGACAACGTGCTGTTCATTAGTGGAGTTCATAACTTGCTGAACGTCAGAGTGAACTGCTTCAACACCCTCAGGCAGCCAAATCGCGCATCCACTTGTCAATGAGAATCTGCCCACCCACCTCAAAGCAGTTTCAAGGCCGGCAAATGCATCACTAGCTGATGGTCCCGTGTCTGCTTGAAATCGGACATACAGTATTCTTCCTCGACACTTTCTAATTCATTTGCAACTTGAGGTCCATGATCGGATTAATAATTCATTCTCTTAGGCAGAAATTTCTAAGCTCTTAAAATATTGTTTCTGAATTTTTCAAGTGACACAATGTTTTTCTCTTCTCTTTCTTGAACTTTTACTATTTTCACTTTTTTTTATTTTTTATCTTCACTCGAATTTATTTTTCTGAAAATGATTTGCATAATCAGTGATTCGGATAGTTGGAGTTCGAATGATTGGAATTCTACTGTAAACTTAAGTAATAGAACTTTGGAGCTGATATCATTCTTCATGCTATGTTTTGGAGCAGAAACTTCCAGGCTTGATTGACAGCTGTCTCTTTTTTTGCTTTCTACATACTAAAAGTTTTCCCTGTTTCCACTAATAATGAAGTTTTTCCGAAAGTAATATGTGTCTGATATTTAGAAAACAATGATTGTGGCAGCTAAACTATCAGTATTTAATGAGTTATTCGTTTCCGTTACCTGGAAGTCTAAAAGCATGGCAACAGTCAAGTGTAACTGATTAGTGTTTTAGCCAACACATTAATCCTGTATTTTAGTTGAGTTAATTTTGACTAGCATCAGTTCTATTATTATTGTTAAATGAAATGAAGTAAGATTTGTGAACCTTATTAAAATGTCAGTATATAAACTAAGTGAGAGAGTAAATAAAGTATTAATGGTTATATCATTTTTTCTAACACGAACTGAATGCACGATTTTAAGCGTAGAAATTGAAGTTGTTTTCATGGTAACATTATGCAAAGATGTAAAAATACTGCATTACGTTCAACTATTTTTGAATCCACACTTATTTGAAAACAAATAGAGAATGAAAAAACCATATTAGATGATTAATTAATTAAGAAAATAACAAGGATATTTAAACAATTTCATATGAATTCAGAAATTAATGTTTAAGAGTTATTTCTAAGAAATTAACGGTGTTCTATTTGATCGTCAAGGCATTTTATACCAAGTTCCATCTGTTTGATGGCACTTTATGGAGCTAATTCTTTAATAGCTGGAGTGTACCTAAAGTAGTCAAAAGCATCGCATTCATAAACAATATGATGCGCCGTTTCCTCACTCTTGAGGCAAATTTTAAAATAATTGAGTTGTTTCTCCCTAAAACGGAATATGGTTGTTGTAAAATCGTATGGTTTCAATTTTGGGATGTTTTCACAAATTATATATTTCGAAATGCTTGTATCAGTGTACTTCTGGAATCACGTGATATGAAACGTTGTTTACTATTATGCTGATCTTCATGACAATGTGCTGGCTATGCAATGTTTCCTTCCCCTGTGAAGCAGGCCTTTATCTTTTACGCATAATCTAATATCAGAAACCGAAAGAAAACATTGTTTAGTGGTAGAGCCAAATCTGTGTTCTTTCTCAATCGTTCAGCATTGACAGAATCTTTTATTCTTTTTCTAACTGAAAGTGCAATTTCACCTGTCATTAGACTCACATTAAATTTGTTTTGCTAAAAATTTTTTTTAATAATTCTGATAAGTAAAAAAAGTTTTATTTTGCTTTGAATGATTGAAACCAACTCTAAGGATTCAATGGATTATCATTTAATTTTTATATCATTTTATGTAATAGAGGTATAAAAATCATCAGTAACAGGAAATGTAAAAATCATCAGTAACAGGAAATGTAAAAATCATCAGTAACAGGAAATGTAAAAATCATCAGTAACTTATGTGAAAAAAAAATTTTGTAAAAAGAAAGCAATGGAAAGATGCAAATAAAGGCGTCTGTTCTTCCGTCAGGTATTCGTGGGGTCTGTTAAGGTAAAATTGATTACCTTAACAGACCCCACGAAATATAGCAATTTTTCCACAAAAATAATTTTAAACTTAAAAATGTTTTGTTTTTTATTCGCAAAAAATTAATATTCGTTTTATGCAAAACAATTATTAATCATTATATAACTGTTTTGGAAAATCATCATCGATTTAATTAATTTAGTCTTTGTGCTTAACTTTTAAAATTCTTCACAACAAAAAATTATTTTGAATATTTTCGCATTGTTATTTTTATATTTGACAGGGTAATGCAATATTATTTTAAAAGTTCCGATTCAAGTCTGAATATTATATTTTTAATTATTACATATTACAAAAAAAGTCATTTTTGAACTTTAAATCTTTCACTTCGATACTTTTGTAGATAATTACATTAAAAAAAATTTTCGATTGATTGAGCACTTTTCTAAATGAATAAACAATTGCGATGCATTTCTTCGTAAAGAACAAAAAATGCTTTGGATTTGATTAGAAAATATAAAAATAAGTTCACTATAATTGGCGCTCAATATTCACGCTTCTGCTTTTAATGCAATTCATCTAACAGAAATTCAAAATGTTATATGAATATAACAAGAATATTCAAATTATATACTTGAACACAAATTATTTGTCTTTTTAAATAAACGCATTTAACTTCTTTACATTTCTTTCTGTAATTACAGTTAATGCTCGCTTTTATGAACTCTTAGAGGCTGGTCAAACAGTTCGTAATAAAGAAAGTGAATAAAGTACGAATTTAACATTTTGATTTGCATTAAGATTATTAATATCTGATTTTATTAGGAAACTACTTTTTCTATCTAAATAAAATACTGTTAGATAGAATTACTTAGAACAAAATCAGATTCATTCTTATAGCCTTCGTTGTTTCCTTTTTCAGATTTTTTGCCAAGAATTAAATTGTCTCGAGAGAAATCTCATATAACCTTTTAAATTTTTTCTCATTTAATAGCTGCTTTTATAATTGTCTTTTACATTTCAATTCATGAATGCATGTCAAGTGCGACACGACGGAATCGTCTCAATCGCTTACGACAAGCGGAACTTCAAAAATTGAGTTGTTCAAATGTAATGAAACCAACTGCAGAACTAGAGAAGAAAATCATTTAACGAGTTTTTTCTCCATGTTCTAATACAAGAAGGGGAGAGAAGATTTTTTGTGTCCTTAAACAGAAGTTGACCTGCTGATGTGTTTTCGATCATTGCTGGTTCGTAGTTCAAGAATGAACCGAATTTATCAGGCATTAAATAAATAACAATAAAAAAATTTAAAAATATTAGATTATAACATTGAAAATAAAAGGAAACTATTTGTTGGAAACGAAAGTTTGCAAAAAAGAAGTTCCAAAATTTTAGGTTGTAAATCATTGTGCCTATTCGTAAATTAAAGGTTCGTAAAACCGAGCACAAAAAGTTATATATTGTATAAGTTTTATAGTTTCAATAATTTGAATGTAGTGTTTTCCATGCAGTTTTTAACTTTTTCATTGTATTTTTTCACATAAGTGCATTTTGCCAAATTTAATATACATAGTATCGGATGTAATTCAACAGCTTTGGCTTATTTTCAGAAAAATTTTTTTATTTAGCTTCCCAAGAAAAATTCTAATTTAAAAAAAAAATATTTTTCTTACTATTTTTAATGAAACTTTCTGGGCTTGCAGAGGCTTAATTGATTATAACGCCCTTCTCGCTACTGGAAAACACTGGGTTCGAATCCCGATTTAATCGAGCATCATCACGTCACTGAAAATAGCTGAAACACGCCACGTTCCTAACAGTCAATTCATTTTTAATTAATAATTTCTATCTGTAATTAGTAATTATGAATGAAGCAATACTTTCTAAGCACATTTTTCAAAAATTTTACTTAAAATTAAAAATGTACGTAAAACATCTCTGTGTGAGTTGTTAGTTTAAAAATAAATATCATTAGTATCAATTGTCCATTTCAGTTTATTTATCAAATTTTTAACAAAATATTTGAACATGGGGATTTTAGGATATTTTAAATATTTGAGCAAGGGGATTTTATGATTTGTTACATATTGTAGTGCGGAGATTTCGTGATTTGTTAAATATTTTGAGCAAGGGGATTTTATGATTTGTTACATATTGGAGCAAGGAGATTTCGTGAATTATTAAATATTTGATCAAGGAGATTTTATATCTTGTTAAATATGTGATCACGGAGATTTTATGAGTTATTAAATATTCGATCATATAAAGATTTTATGAAAGGCAGAATTTTAAAACCTGCTTTTCTTTCTTTTGAATCCTGTTTGTTAGAATGAAAGAAAGAAATAACTAAATATTCTTCATATGAATGAGAATTAATAAAAATTTTAAAATATATTATATTTTAGCTGCATGTAGGTAATTTATATAAAAAATTTATATTTTAGCAGTTCGCGCATATCGGTAGTTTAAGATTTACATGTTAGTTTAAAAGATTTACATAAGAATAGCGAAAACATTTTAATAAAAAAGCACAAATAGAAAAATTATACAATTTTTATTTCTTCCTATCAATATTTCTTTAGACGGAAAGGCCACAGTACGTTTATTTTATTTTCCGAAGGAATGCTTTTAATTGAAAAGATTACATTTAAATGAAAAGAATTCACTAACTACTCTCAAAAAACTTCATGCTTAAGAATTTTATTCCAGAAGTATGGTATACAAAGCTACCAATCACACAAGAGAATATATTAAATCAATATTCTAGAAAATTATCCTTTGAAAATTTAAAAATAAAATATTAATTTAAAATTATGAATCTAGTCAAGTTAAATACATAGTATTTTAAATAACGCTTCTATTAAACACAAATGAATCGATTAAAATTAGGAATGCGGATATTTTGAATCGTGAGAATTGAATTAAAGAAAGAAGCATTAATATTTGATCGTAAGTTTCTGATTAAAAAATTTGTTATTACACAGAAAAACACTCTCAAGATTTTCAGTAAAAGCTGGGCGATTCTTTGAATCTTTCCTCACTGATTGGCACAGTTAAGATGAGATTGCATCATTTTCTCTGCGGTTGTCTCTTGGAATTTTAATATTTGAAATAACCCTCAAATTATGAATAGCAACGAAATGTAAAATTAGAAAGGAATATTTGAAAATGCCTTAAATCTCATTCCCTTCACAAATATAAAGTTTTGATAACTAGCAAAGTTTTCAAAAAGTTCAATTAATTAGATCAAAAGTTTTTGTTTTGAAATCTGTTATGTAACTCAAGTCCAAGGACATTTACATGAGATTCGAATGAATAGAGAATGTCATTTAATTAAAAGGGGTGGAGTTCGTATATTCCAAATTGTTAAGACTCAGCAAAAGAAATGGTGTTCCCAGCTGAATTATATTTCACATTATTATTAATTTACATATTCAAAGAAAGATACATGTTTTTAATACACATTTTCTTGATCATTCGAATACGTAGATATTTATCAAATAATGGTAAAAATTCTCATTTTGCTTATTCGATAAAAATGTGTTTTCACTCATATTTCATTAAATCAATATATTTTTGGGTTATTTTATTTGGGTTATTTGGTTATTGTTTGTGGTTATTTTGAAATTTTCCTCACTACCTTTAACAGCCACATTTTTATAGAAAATATAAATTTTTTTCTTATATTGCATACATTTATAAAAAATGAAAAGAAATGTAAAAAATATTTAAGAAGAAAAAAGTCTTGCATCGCTTATACTGTATTTTATGAATTTTTTATTTACTTTGTTTTAGCTGCTTACGGCAAAGAAACATAACCATTCTTTATTAAAGGAAATTACAAATTGTGTATAGATGGTAGCATTTCAAATATACTTTGACCTAAGAAATAAAATCTGTGAGCATTTCCAATCAGTAAAGTTTATGAACATGATGACTGGAAAATGAATAGTAAGTAAATTTTTTATATCTCTTAGAATGACTTATATTCATTTTTAAAAGCATTAAGCTATCGAAAATAAATATCTCATTGAGCAAAAAAGCAGCACAGAAAAAGCTTCATTTAAAACTTTCAGGAACGCCCCCGCAGCAACCTCGTATTTACAGGCTTTGCAAAACTTAAGATGATGCAGAAAAATTTTAAACTTGCTTCTCGAGAGTACTTTCATTTAAACGAAAAATGCATGCATAATACTATATTGTTATAAAAAATATCTACTTCAAGGTACCAATTTAATACATTAATATCATAATGATGATAATCAAGAAATTGAAAAAAAAATGTTTAAGTCAATTCCTAATTATTTTTTGTTGAATCTTGTTCGTATTACTGTTATAAGTCTCAAATAGATGAGTTAAGCAACAGATTTTTCCTGTATTATCTAATAATGCATTTCTGCAAAAAAATATCTAAATATTATTGTTTAGTGACTGCATTCAGAGTTTATATTGTTGACATCTAGTCCAGTCAACTTCTAAATTTATGATTAAAAATTTGAAGTAAGCACGAATTGTTTTTTTTTCCCTCTTATCTTGAAAAAATAAAAATTTGAAATATTTAGCGAGATATTTTTTGGCGAAAATATCAGTGAGTTTATAGATTAGTACACACAACTGCGGGGAAACATTGAAAATTGCTTTTATTAAGGTATATATTAGCTTATGCAACAATTAGTAAATAATATGATCCTATAAATTCTGCTAAATATCTAGATAAGTTTTTTTCCCCTCTAAAGTTAAAATTAATTAATATTTGAAAAACTGCACTGTCATCCACTATAAATTTAAAAAATATATCTGCATTTGAGTGGATAAATAAAAAGTATTTCCTTAACGATTGAAAATTTGAACAAGATATGTGAATATACCAGAGAGGGAATTGAATATATTTTTAGCTATCACAAGAATAACAGCAAATTTCAAATCATGTGAAATGCTCAAAAAGGAATTTTTTATGAATTTAGTCTAACAGAAAATTCAATAATATTAGGAATAAGTATGAATTTAGCAATTTTTGATTTAATTTAAAATCTATTTAATGTTAATCTACAAAATGTTTTTCTTTTTATCTGGAAATATGGTTCTTAACTTTGATGATATTAACTATATTTCTCTCTAACTTCACAGTTTAAATACGGTATTTTTTCAAAAATTCTCAAAGCGTAATTTTTTGTATGTGAAATATTCATTTGCAAATACTCTTACCAATTCAAGATTTTGAATGTTTAGACTTCGAAGCGAGAGAAAGTTCTTTCATGAAGTGAAAAATAAAGCAGCGTAAGAGTCGCTGGCAATAAAAGGTTCAGGGTAGAATAATTTTATTTTCAACCTTACACAGATTAGCATTAAAACAAACATTACGATGACAAATGGACCCCTTTGCAGAACAGGACGGTAGAGGGCACTCATTATAGTAAAGATTTGGAGAGGGGTTCTACAGTTTCACTTTTTTAATATTTAAATAACTGTATCTGTGCCGACCGATGACGGAGAGGTTAACGCCCCTAACTTCGAAACAGTAAGTCTCGGGTTTGAATCCTGATTCGGGCATGGATGTTACTTTCTGTCTCGATGTTTGTCTTTCTTTATCTCTTCACTTTCGAAGCGAGGTGGCACACCCACTGAAAAAGATGTCGCCTTTGGTTGCGCTGAATACTTATATATCCTTAAGGGCAGCCGGGCTATTGGAGAAAAATAACTGTTATTTTTCTCCAATACCTGGTTGCCCTTTGTGGATAAATAAATATTAAAATATTGTTTTATCATTTAACCAAATATATATATTATTCTTATATAATAATCAATTAGAATTTATAAATTTGGTTTACAATGATTAAAATAATTTAAATTCAAAATTTATGATATAAATAAGTAAAAACGTCTTCAAATGATTTTACCCTGTATGCCTAGGTTAATAAGGATTGAAAAAAATGTTTAACCTTTTCAATTATTTCGAGGATAATTGATAAGGATATTCTATAAAATAATTATGGGGATACTATAGAATAATAAGGTTAATATGGATATTCAATAATTCGATATTAACGATAATTTAAATTTTAAGATGTGAAAAAACGCGATTAAATGCTTAACTATTTCTTTACAAATTGTATTTATATTCTTTTGATTCATTGTTACCTAAAATGGAAGAAGAAGAATTTGAATACGAAAATTTATTCAGTAAACTAAAAATGCTAACTTTTTTTTTTTAAATAAAAACAGAATTTTCCCGAAAATTTTGTCTTAAAATTATTGGCGTTTATTAAGAAAAAGATCACCTCTAGAATGGTATGTTTAGATCACGCAAATTTTCATGGTTGTTGAATACTATAAGAATACCGTTATGTTTACTACTACTGATTCTTAATATATAAGTTAGAATGTATTTGATATAAAATCTCTCTCTCTCTCTCTCTCTAAAACTAAATATAATTTAGTTATTGCATGCCTATTGTGAAAAAAAAAAACATTTCTGTCACTGACTAGTTTGGAAAAGAGGTCGGATAAAAAGAGAGAAAGTAGGTTATCTAACATAGAAATATCATACAAATTATCATGTAACAAAAGTTTTGATTATTTCAGAGCTATCATAACTGTGACGAGACAAACACTGTGCAATTCGTTTTCTTCCCTCCATAAAGCCACTCAATATTCTTGGGTTATAAATTTCTAGCCATTCTTATCTTACTTAAAAAATCCTTAATGGGAGATATATAATCAGGTTTGTAGGGAATGAGAAAAGATAAAGAAATTATGCAGTTTTTTAATAGGAAAATTTTTAGCAATCAAATAGATAAAAGTTGACCAAAAAATAAACAATGCACACGATTTACCGATACTCAGATATCGTAAAATTTACCGTTAAGAGAGTAAAACAATCTAATCATTGAATTAAAATGTCTGAAACTCAAAAAAGAGTCTCTTTTTCAAACCAACAGATATATAAATAATATAATCATTGAAATTTAGATTGAATAATTGAAAATTAGAATAATTGAATTTAAATAATTGAGATTTAGAATACTTATAAAAGAAGTAAAACATAATAAAAATCTGTAATTCAAAAATCTAAAGCAAACACCAGACAACTTAAATGGTATTTTTGAAAACATTCAGATTTATTAGAGGTTTGGTGGCCTTAAAGAATAATATAATTAAAAAACGCAATCTAGAAATAACCACTAACTGAATCTAGAAATAACCGTAAATTCACTCTAGAAATAAACAAATACAGAAAAAAGATGCTGAATTATTAGATTACTTTTGGATTATGTTTGTGCATCAAATATAATCCAAAAGTATCACCTTATGTTTGTGCATCAAATATCATCATGCTATATAGTCTTCACCTTCGTGATTAAAACGAAAGACTTAAAAAAGACTATTGACTTAAAGTTTTAAATCACAAATGGCGATTTTGCTTCATGAATTTTTAAGAAATCCAAGTCTTTAAAAACTAATTAATATTTATTACATGTGTGTGTTTTACTTTAATCCAATAATATAAAGTTGAAGGTAATCTGATGAGTTCTCGAGTCTGGAAGTCAGGAAACTCGATACTTTAAAAATCAAAACAATGTGTTGAGAGAACCTACGCATATTAAGAATTCGTCATTAAACAAGTTTTTTTGTGACGAAGAGAATGCCTTCTTAAGTATTTGATGGTGAGGTAAGGGGTTATTTGAGTGTTGTTCCAATTTCCCTTTTTATTTGGCAGAAAGAAATGATTAGCACCAATCGTGTACATTTCCATAATGGGTTTAACAGTCAGTTGATTTCAGGGTTTCGTAGAAGTTTTCAGAATGGAAATAAAGTATTCAACAACGCTGGAGAGGGTTGTTTGGTAGTTCTCAGGTGAATACTGCTATGAAAACTGTTTCTAGAAAGCTAGATGCTTATAACAGTTTTTGACTGTTAGGTCGAATATTTTCTGCAACTTTTTTTTTTTTTGAAGTAACGTTGGAGTATTTACACTAAGGTCACTATTTGAAATTAAGTTTTATATTGTATTTCGTGAGCCGCCAAATCATGGTTGGGTATAATTCTGACTCTCCAAACGTAATGTTCGTAATTCCGTCTTCTTCGCTGATGGCGGATGGTGCATGCTCAATAAGTCTTGGTAGCATGGGAAAAGGTATCGCTGTGACGTCTGAATGTCTGCAGTTAATAAATTAGGAAAAACCACCCATTCCCAACGCCTCGATGCTACTGGGTGCCCCACTGTATAAGGAGCCATCATTTCCACCCATTCTTGTGTGGATAAGGTGAAATATGCGGCTAGCGGGTGTTATAAAAAATTAATTTTGTATAAATCAAACTGAAATGCTTTAATTTATAACTCTCCTATTGTTGAATGGTGAGAGACGGCCTCTTACACCTGATTTCTTATGATATTATTGATTAATACGAACGTGAAATTATTTTGAAAGAAAATACTTTCATTCAAAATAAAATGTTATATAATATTGGAATCTCTGAAATTTATTTTTAATTTTGAATATAATCGATTCTGAATATACTGCAATTGGGAGTTTTTTTTTTAATTATTAGACAAATATCCCAATCATTTATTACAATTACCCAGAAGAAGTTTTTCAATATTTCTGAACTTTGACATTAATAAAAAGCTACCGTCTTTATTGTTAGACATCGATTTATTTATGTTAGTGGCAGACAGGGCGCTTATTACTAAGCAGCTCCTCCCAAACAAAGGGATTCCGGTATAGAAACTGAAGTAGACACTCATGTCAGTACCCTTTCTGAGATATCTCTCCCAACAAAATGGGTGCTTTTTATAAAGCATCTCTTCCAACTACGTTTCTTACAGGATATAAGGGAATCTTAAAGCGCCCATAATAATATGGAGAGCTTGGTTTTGAACAGTTCAAGTTTCTGAATAGTGCTAGTAGAGCAGAGACCAAAACTTCGTTACAGTAACTGAACATTGGCGAGAGGTAAGGCTTGAAGATGGTAGTATTTAAAGTATTTGATTTGTAACCTCGTTTGCAACCTACCAACCTTTTAAGAACAGAGAATCTTTCAAAAAAAATTTTCCGCATGTGTAATCAACATGTCTGTTTCAATTCAACTTAGAAACAGAAATGCAACTTAAATGCTAGATGTTTTCTGCTCTTTGAATTGACGTAGCCTGGAATTTTTGGTTAGGTAAAAAAAGATGTCTGTTTAGAAAGGAAACTGGCAGGTGTTTTTGTCATCAGACAAGCTATTGTCAAAACATTAGAAACTGAGTTGCTCAAGGGCTTTGTTGAGTGTGGCGTGTCCCATGTGTTCTTCTTGTCCTTTGTCAGCAAATAGAGCAGTTTTTATTCCAAAAATGCTTATTATTCCGATCTTTGATGTAAATGTTAAGAGGCTGAAGGCAGTGCCTTAAAGAAACCAAGATTCCATTTGTTTGAGTATGGATAGATCACTGAACAAAACAGCTGACCAAGAAAATATGGCGTACATACATTGCCACTAATTTTCGTAGAAATCAAATAAATTAACTTTGGACTTTATCATATGCTAACGGGAATAATGCAATAAAAGCCAGCAAAGCACAAATTTGTGTCTTATTCTTAATACTTTAGCTTAGGTAAGCTGAATGCAGTGGAATAAAAACGGCTGCTCGAGAAATCACTTCAGGCTTGCGGCAACTCCACAACTTTTGCCAAAATACTCGTAAAAGCTGTACGTCCATCGAATTTTTTAGAAGGTTTTCCTTGCTTATGTATTGGGATAATAATAGCTTTCTTACAAATCGCTGATACATTAAAGATTCAACTTCTGTTTATCAACATTAAAAACATTAAACAACTAGTAGGATCTTAATAAATTCTGGGTGAAGACAGAGTCTTTCCTTTTTTAAGATATTTAATAGCCTTTGAGTTCGAATTCAGTAAAAACGACATTAAACTCCAAATATGCTGAACAATGCAGCAACAGTTAGGCGCATCTCTCTTTTTTTAATTCTGCCTCGGTGTTTGTGGTTTGAAATGAAATGCGGTGAAAGCATTTGCATAACAACGACACTTGAAAAGGGTGACGCGCATTCCCTGTCACTAATCCTTGAAGGAGGTAATGTTTAGTTATTAACATATTTAGAAAAAAAGAATCAAACTTATATTTCATTTACGACACTTGAACAATTTCCTCAGTTCTTCCTCGGCATCGAATGGCTCTCTCTCTCTCAGAACGGATTTTTAAATTGCCTATGGGAATGTACGTTTACTGCCTCACAAAAGTTCTTAAAAGAGATATTAATACTCCCACAATATGAAACAACTAATCATTTCCAAAACCCTGCTCCGCAGTAATTACAACCCAGTTAGTTTTTTAACCATTCCATCAGCCTGGTGGTTTACTAAACTTGGCACTTTATAGAAATAATTCTTTTTTTACTAGATTTTTACTGCTGTAAGGATCGCTCTGTGTCGACAGCCGGGATCGTACACCACAGCTCAGCTACAGGATTTTCTATGGAGAGTTTTGTTTTCAAATAAATGAATTTTTATTTATTTTACATAAAAGAACTTTGGGGGGAGAGAATATGTAGTCTTCCTCCCTTTTAATATATTTAACTAAAGAGCATGTTTATAAATCATTTTTATAAACTTTTTGAACTTAATGAAGTAAATTATTGTAACAAACTCTTTCATATGATACTTTGAAATTCTTATCTTTAAGGATATCTCGTATGTTTCGACAAAAATATTTACAGGATCTCAGCAGGAATAAAATACGTTTTATTGATAAATACTTGTCACTGTTTCCTCTTTTAAGTTACAGAGCTTTATTTTTCTTTTATTCAACATCTAATAAATCTGGACTGAAAAGCCAATGCAGAGCAACAAATGGCACATCAGTGGAAGAAGTGAGTGCTTGTGAGTTTTTCATGCATCTGTAAAAAGTACTCACTGGAACGGTAATTACTAAAAATCAGAGTTCGGCAGTCAGTTGGCCGTTGCACATAGACATAATATATACTTGTCACTGTTTCCTCTTTTAAGTTACAGAGCTTTATTTTTCTTTTATTCAACATCTAATAAATCTGGACTGAAAAGTCAATGCAGAGCAACAAATGGCACATCAGTGGAAGTGGGTGCTTGTGAGTTTTTCATGCGTCTGTAAAAAGTACTCACTGGAACGGTAATTACTAAAAATCAGAGTTCGGCAGTCAGTTGGCCGTTGCACATAGACATAATATATACATGTCACTGTTTCCTCTTTTAAGTTACAGAGCTTTATTTTTCTTTTATTCAACATCTAATAAATCTGGACTGAAAAGTCAATGCAGAGCAACAAATGGCACATCAGTGGAAGAAGTGAGTGCTTGTGAGTTTTTCATGCATCTGTAAAAAGTACTCACTGGAACGGTAATTACTAAAAATCAGAGTTCGGCAGTCAGTTGGCCGTTGCACATAGACATAATATAAACTTGTCACTGTTTCCTCTTTTAAGTTACAGAGCTTTATTTTTCTTTTATTCAACATCTAATAAATCTGGACTGAAAAGTCAATGCAGAGCAACAAATGGCACATCAGTGGAAGTGGGTGCTTGTGAGTTTTTCATGCGTCTGTAAAAAGTACTCACTGGAACGGTAATTACTAAAAATCAGAGTTCGGCAGTCAGTTGGCCGTTGCACATAGACATAATATATACATGTCACTGTTTCCTCTTTTAAGTTACAGAGCTTTATTTTTCTTTTATTCAACATCTAATAAATCTGGACTGAAAAGTCAATGCAGAGCAACAAATGGAACATCAGTGGAAGTGGGTGCTTGTGAGTTTTTCATGCGTCTGTAAAAAGTACTCACTGGAACGGTAATTACTAAAAATCAGAGTTCGGCAGTCAGTTGGCCGTTGCACATAGACATAATATAAACTTGTCACTGTTTCCTCTTTTAAGTTACAGAGCTTTATTTTTCTTTTATTCAACATCTAATAAATCTGGACTGAAAAGCCAATGCAGAGCAACAAATGGCACATCAGTGGAAGAAGTGAGTGCTTGTGAGTTTTTCATGCGTCTGTAAAAAGTACTCACTGGAACGGTAATTACTAAAAATCAGAGTTCGGCAGTCAGTTGGCCGTTGCACATAGAAATTATTACATTTTGGTTTTCCAAATAATATTTTTAAGTTTTTATTACAGCGTTCATTTTCAATAATTTTTTTCTTTCCTGCCTTTACTATAAAGATTCATTTTAAGCAAAGTTAAATCATATGTTTAAACTATAATTGGTTTTATTGACACGAAACACAATATAAAAAATATGAAATAAAACTTGTTTACCTTATTATTACATTACTTTATATAATTACACATTGGAATATATTAAAATAATAAATACCAATAAGTCCCTTGAATTTAAATATACTAGCTCATGATAATAAAAAACATTGTGTATCTAAAAAGTCAAAACGTGTTTACTTCATTGTGTAAATTTTATAAACATTATAGATGAAAAGTTGTGCTACGTAGCTAACAATTGAGGTTGTTTTTATTTAAAAATATATTAGAACTTTCTTCTATATATATTTAGTCATGAGAATGTATATAAAGAAAATAAACCAAAATGGCGAGCATGAAATTTAGCAGTAATTGTTGATAAGAATTCTGGAATTAATGATCGACCTTGATCGCTAATGATGTCAAATATCTTGATATATATTTGCGGCGCTATGTGTAAAAAGCACTCCTTGAACCAAATTAAATAAAGTATAATATCCAAGGACAACTACTCTTCCAACAAGGATATTTCAGTCATACCTATATATTCATGTTCCATTTGAATTTTCACTTATAAAACTTCGGCTTGATTCACATTTAATACCAGAGCAACTTTCTTGTGTCAAATATTTACACGAGCGGAAATTTAAAAGATTACTAAATTGCATGTAAATTGTTTCAGGAAGCGAAACTCAAACCGTAAATTAACACCGAGCAACAGGTAAAAGCTTGGTCATTTGCATGCGCAGGTGTGAACAAAATTGCTTAAATGATTGGACGTAGCGTTTGAATGAACATCATTTACCACCCTCTAAAATGACGTTTTGTTGACACCGAGAAAGGCAGGGGTGGCCAAACTTTTGGGATTCATGGTCTACTCCACAAAATCGAAGGCGGTCTACCAACGGCAGAGTTAAATTAATGTAACGTACATGTTTATATATTTATTTTCGGTAACAAGAAAAAATGGTGAATTATCTTATTTTTTATTAAAGAAACTTAATATTTACAAAACAATTTACTGACGAAAATAATCAATGTATTTTTACATATAAAAATTGACCAGCCTCTTCACTTCGTTTAGTTGAAATTAGGCACTATATATCAGCGACAAGTTTATCATATTGTGGTTGGTATGAGCCTATTGCAATGCGTAAACCCGAAATTAAATGTTTTAAGGCTTTCATGGTGGTTAAGAGAAAAAGCAGATACGCAAAAATACGTCGATCCAAAGTATGATTTCAAATACAAAATCAATTTGTAAATATTTGGAAACGTTTCCTCAGAAATTAATTTCCAAAAATCAGTATCGCCCTAGATGCTCTGGATTTAAGAAATATATCGCATATGTTAATTTAATAATTTCTTCCTCGACCGTGACTGATATGGTATCTATTAAATGTCCTATTTTTTCAGATACTCCATCAATGCTGACATTTTCATCAAATGAAAGTATCATAAAATTGAGTATTTCTTTCAACCTAATTTAAATCAGCGAATCTTCTTTAAAAATTTTCAAACAAAACATCCAAGTGTTCGGCGAAATTTTCGAATTCTTGGTTTGGAACATGGATGTACTTTTCCTCCATTTTTTTGAAGTTTCTCAATTCATGTTGTCTGATTGAGACGCAAGTCTTTTTATTGTTTCTTTGAAAGTTTTAATCTCGCTCATCATGTCTGTTAAACATTTATACGTTCCTTGTAGATTTAGGTTTAAGTCATTGCGTTTTGCAGCGATATCGCAGAGAAAAGCTAGTTTCATGAGCTATTTCTCATCTTCCGTCTCCTTTCATTTGAAAAAATGTTTTTATTTCTGGTAACAGAATACGAAATCCTTTTAAAAGCACTATGGCTCAGCCACCTCACGTCTGTGTGCAATAAGAGATCTCCGCACTACTCTGATTCAGTTTCTTCCAAAAGCTCCCGAAATTGTCGTCTCTGAAGACTTCTTGAATTGACGATTTTAAAAGCAGTTTCCTAAGACTTTAGTATTTTTGAGGATAATTCCTGTTAATGGATTATGCAATAATAGCTGGCAAAACTGGGTATGTCCTCATCATTATTACACAAGGCAATAAAACCAGTTCGATTCCCTACCATTGCTGGGGCTCCATCTGTAGTAAAAGAGACCAATTTATATATTGGAAATCCTGTCCTATCAATAATGTTTTAAGTGAATTGTAGATACCTTGGTCTCTCGTTTATCCTTTCAATGGAATTATAGTTAATAACGCTTCTTTTTTGAAGTCCTATCTTCGAAAACCATTCTCAAAAAAAAAGGCATAACTGTGCAGTGTCACTAATATTCATCGAATCGAAGTGATAGGAAATCGTCATTTAATAAATCCTCCAAATTATTATTCCTAGCAGCAGTCCGTTGCATCACAGTGTTACGCGACCAAAAATATTATTTATTGACGAGATATTATTTCAGATTTGATTTTAAAATCGTGGAAAAGCACTTCTCCCGCTTTACAGAAAGCTTCTTTTATTAATTCGCCATCTTCGAATAGTTGTTTTTTTTCCGCTTTATCAAAACTTCTGTCATTTTAAACGACGCCAATGCGGCTGCTTTAGCTTTGGTGCCTGGTCTCGTAAACAACGATTGCTTTAAATGCAAAGTCGACTTTAATTTATGCACTTTAAAATTTCGAAGTTCACTGCCGATGGGAAAGTCTATAGCGTATTTTAAATGCATAGTTTTAAAATGTCTTTCGGCGTTTGCTTTTTTTGGTAGTGCCACACTTCAGTTTCATATGAGACAAACACATTTCTCCTTCACCATAACAGAAAAGAAATCATCTTCCCACTCATTGTGATGATGGTATATTTTACTTCTCTTAGCACTGGTATCTGACTGTTGAAACCCGTAGGTCCCGATCTAATTAGCCCTCTTGTGCAAAAAATGACCGTTGAGCGATAAACAAACAAACAAACTGACTGTTGAAACAACAAATTATCATATCAGTACGGTAGAAAGCGAGCGACCTGCAACTCAAGACGATTAACTGAGAAGTGAAACTAAACGGGCGGGTGTGACGGGTAGAGTAGTCGACTCGCCGCGTCGCTATATCTACTGGATATAATCTCAGCACCCCACTTCGTCAAGTTGTTTCCATTTAATTCTCCGCTGTAAAACGACAAATTCATTCTATTACTTTGCACAGTTTGTTTTAGGTTTTAAAGCGAAAACTGCAGTAAATTTTTATTTTAACTCATTCATTAATTCGATATCACAAGTCATAAATTAAATTGTTAATATCCGAGGTCATTATGGGGATGGTCACGCGGACTACCTAAAATGTCTTCGCGGTCGACGTCTTGCCCACCATTCTGGCATAAGGTATTAACATAAATTCTAAACCACAACTGTGGTATAAACAACATTATCAAGTATTATTAACTTACAGTGGTTAAATGGGCAGTCTACTTGTATTCATTCTCTTCCTCCAAATCGAATTTTTCAAGAAAATCTTGAAAAATTATAAGTTTTGAAACCAAATGATTTAAGAAATTTCTCCGAAAACAGAGATTTCTCAAGAGATATTTTTATAACAATACTTTTTTTAAAGTAAATTCATTACATTTTGAAGTAGAATATTTATTGTAATACTATCCATTTTCCATAACATATAAATACGTTAATTTAAAACAGCAAAGATTCGTAGTTATCATAAGGCAATTTATTCTCATTCGGTTGCATTAATAAAGATGATGGAGAAAAGTCAAGGGTAAAAATCCAGTAAAAATGATTGGCAGTAAATAATTTTAATGTCTTCGTTTTTCTGAGTTGCTTAATTTATTATCCAAAGGTTATTTTTATACACGAGGGCGGGCTACTTTGATCACAATACTTACAGTTTGTAAATTGTAAATACTCACTTTTTAAAGTGAGTCGAAATGCTGAGCTGACGCTAACATAGGTTAACAGAAAAGCACTGAATTCAATTATTTTGTCAAGATGTATTTTTAATTTTAACGAAATTATACGGAGAAAATTGTATTTATTCAAATTTTTTACTTAGAAACAAAATTCTGAAATACATATGTTTTCCAGTAGATAAAATGTCTTGATATTCGCAGCTTCAATATTTCTGTGAAAAAAAATTTATCTAAGTGGCGGCCCATAATTCCGAAAAGAGGGCTCCTAAGCATTTTTTGAAGGCGACACTCGACAGTTAGAATCGCAGCTTAATGATAGATTCTCCTTTCAATGGTCATCACTTCAACTGATATATCAGTGACGGAATTATTCGCTGTGTGGCAGTCTAGAAATAGAAGATCAAACGAACCAGACGCGCATTATTCTCATCATTAATGTCTGACGAATTCAAGGTCAAGTGCTCCTCCTCCCCTCTAGCGAGAACATGTGTACTCGATCCCACCTTTTTTTTGTCTACATTATCAAACAATATTTTTTAACCGCTCTGAGGACAAAGTTGTTCTTGACTATTTGCAAAGGAAGGTTATTTTCCTAGTAAAGGAAAAACTTACAAAATCAGCCGCTGGAGCGGTAAATTATCGTCTGTGTGGGAGGGGGGAGGAGAATATTCATTTTGTGTTAGAAAGCTTTTAAAATGTTGTGAGAGTCCATTCGGTATTATAATGTTAATGGTTTGACAACTGCTATTATTTCTTTTCTCCTTTACAAAGAAATGAATTTAGTTGATTATATGTATACCAGAGTGTTAAGTTTAATTTTATGGAAGTAATTAAGAAAACGAAAACCGGCTTCGTAACGCTTTGCGAGTTATTTAATGATTTAGACCAATGTCAGGACCTTATGATTTAGATTTTGAAAACTTTTTCTTGTTATGTAACAGGAAAATGTATTTTATTTAAAAACTTAAAAGGAGAATGAATTTGAAGCTATAGATTCTATTAAAAGAAAAACTTCTAAGTTGAACTATAAATCAGCCTTAGAATATAGGAATAAGTTAATAATTTAAAACTGACAAAATTGATAAAAAAGAAATCTAATTTTGTGGCGAACTACTAAAAAATTTTCATAAGTTAATCTCGAGAAATCTGTCGGAAAAAATTAATCAATTGTTTTTTCTCTCTCAGTGCCTATGATCGCCATTCATTCTTTTGGAAGAAAATTTCGCCTATCATTTGGGGATAATTAAAGGACGAATTGAAAAATATGAAACATTTATCGTTATGTCTCCATTAAAAAAAACACAATAATAGTTATATTGCTATTTTACAAAATTTGAGAGAATTAAACAGATCACTTTTTAAAAAAATTAAATTTAAAAAAAAAAGAATATTTTATAATATATTGAAATTTGATACACTTGCAACACGTTGACTGGTTTGACATTATTTATGTAGAAGTTCGACCGAGATTTTAAATTCGAATCATTGAAAATCAACCCTGATCCAGGGCTGATCAAGACACCAGAATTTTCACTCAAGTATCAGCTCTAGGCTTTAAATTTTATGATTTGATTACTCTAAAAAAGTTTCATTTTATTTATTTTTTACAATTAACTATACGTCTCCATTTAATCACACACAATTCCTCATTTATTTTTTGCTAAACTCGTTTTATTTAATTTTTCTTTTCAATTTATTTTAATTTTCGAATACATTTATTTCTTTTTCAGCTGTTCTAAAGCATTAAAAAATGATTTTATTGCTTATTCTATAGAGCCTTTGAAAAATCAGTACGAAGCACATTTCCCTTCGTTCTCTTATGGAATGGTTTTCACTCCATTTTTTTAAAATTTATTTCTATTTAATTTTATTATTTTTCAATTCAATCTATCTAATCTTAATTTTTCCTCGTTACACTTTTCGTTTTTCACTTCAACATTTTTTGAGATATTCTTAACAATCTCTATTTTTTCTATACATCAAATTTTGAATAATTTTTCAATTTATATTATTTATTTTATTGGAAAGTTTTGAAAGATGTTTACACTGTGAAATTATATGTAGATAATTTATTTTTAGGATATTTAAGAGATCAATGTATTTATTTATATATTTCTTTTTATTTTTTAAATACCTCTTTTACTTTTTCCCACTTAAATTCTTTGATTTGTGTTCATCATATTCTTATTAAAAACTATTTTTTAATTTTTTAAAAGTTTTTTCTAAACTGAGCAATTTAATTTTTTTCACTTATTGCGCTAAATTTCCTGTATTCTTTACCTGCAATTTCATTTACAATTAAATATTTGATAATTACTAAAAGGAGAATTTCTCATCTATTTAATTTATTCTGAAAAATAAATCTAAAAGTGTTATTTATATTTTTTTTGACACAATTTAAGATATACAATAATAGAAAATAGCAATAGCAACGTTGTATTTAATTAAGATATAATTTACAACCATTAAATTATTTTCTGAAAAAATCTAAGTTTGAGAACCACCCCAACTTTAGTTTCTATTAATATTTAAAATTAAAGTCACTTGAGGAAAATTTGAACAGATCCAAAATATTTTAAAGTGATTGTTGAAATCATTTTTTGATTACTAGGAAAATCATGTAACTACAGTCGGTGATCGATTATATATGATGAACATAATCCGTTACAAGACTGTGCTCTTTATCAGAATTTTCTTTAACCGATCATTAATTTACCATACATGTTTTTGGGAAATCAATTCATTCGTTTCCGCAGACCTAAAAATTGAATTTGAAAAGGATGCATAATTCCTTTATAAGTTCATTGAAAAATAATCCACACCTATTGTCTTGCATATTAGTAAATTTTTGTTTATGAGGCATTCAATGTAGATTGCTCTCTTTTTCAGGATTTAATCAAGTAATTAATAGCATTGTAGATCCCCAAACCCATTGACGCTTGGCTTGGGTGAAGGTCAGAACAATGTACTTAGAGTACATTGTTCTGAAAATGAAATCACAGGAAATCAGTTTTCAATGAATTCAAAACCGAAACTAGTAATCTACTTCCATTGGAAAACTTTATATCTAATATAGTGTGGTGAACTATATAATTAATACTTCACAAGATGGCCGTATCTCATTATAAGCTGGATTTCTCCTATGAGCTTGGAGTCTGCACATGCGTGAAGGCAGTTTTTTTCTTCCCTCTGACAGTACGGAGAGAGAAGTAAAAATGCACTCCAGTCAGTCACATGTTGTTGAACTTGTTGTTTTGTATCTGAGTCCATCGTAATTTTGGAGGTTACACAAACACACCAAAATAGAATTTTGAAGTTTAATAGCTGAGCAATATAACTGATAAAAAATGATTTTTGGTCTGTTAGGTTTGGCAACGCATCTTTTATTATTCTATAAAGCCGAGAGAAATTCGTTAAATTTGGTGATAGTTCGTTATCCGAATATGTGTTCGTTGTCTTAAATATTTCGTGAGAATGTTTGCACTCCGAATTGTTCGTTAACCCCTCTGTACTTGAAAATTTTCAAATTCTGCCGGTGTGCCGACCACCGTAAATGCAACAGCCTTGACGCAGAACCACAGAAATCTCCGTCGCCAATGGTGCAACGAAAGAAGGATGTGGATGGCAGAATGGAAGGAAAGTAACTTTACTAATGAATCACGCTTCTCTCGTCATCATTTCGATGGTCGCATTCGAGTCTGGAGACACCGTGGAGAGAGGATACTGAACAGCTGCGTTATGCACCGCCACACTGGAACTGCACCGGGTATTATGTTATGGGGCGGTATTGGATATCCCTCTAGCACGCAATGCCGGTACTTTAAACAGCCAGCGCTACTGCTCCGAAGTGTTCCAGCCAGTTGTGCTTTCTTACCTTCAGGGCTTGCCCACAGCCATATTTCAACAGGATAATGCGTGAAACAAAATGTCCAAGGGTTCTTCGTCAATCACCACATTCAATTACTTCCCTGACCGGCTCTCTCTCCGGATCTTTCGTCTGTAGAAAACATGAGCTGCCACACCAGATCATCTTTGGCAACGTGTGGAAGCTGCTTGGTCTGCTGTAGCCCAAGAACACATCCAAAGTCTTCTTGAATCAATGTCGAGGCGTGTGACAACAATGATCTCCAGCAACGGCGGTTACTCTGGCTACTGATTCTAGAAGGAACGACACTTCACAGAAGTCTATAAATTTAATCATTTGGTATTGGTCATCATGTTATCTACAAAATAAACTTATATGTGATATTTCTTGTCTTTCTTAGTGTTGCAGTTTGGATGGCCAGCAGTGTGCAAGTATTTAATAAATATCTAAGTATTAAATAAATATCTAAGTATTAAAAAAATTCAATATCATCATTTCATTTTTAATTTATTTCCAGTACTTTATCAGGATATTTCTTATTTAAAGAATCAAGATATATTTAATCATCTTTTCACACAATTGATTCGGAGACATGAATTTTCAGATCATCTCTAACACGTTAAATCCTTCAGTGTGTGAATGTCCTATGCATCCGAAATTGGTGATTCTAAAGATGAAACTGGTGTCATAATCATGCGCCGAAAAAACTGACAAAGTTGCTTAATTTTATTCCATGCCATATTTACATATATATCCCTGGATAAAAAAAAAGATTAAAGTCATAATCCAGCCACGTATTAATGAATCTTACGGAGGAGATTTTTCAGGTCTTCTGACAAAGCATAGGATGGAGAATTTCGTAATAACTCCTGAGTTATTTCATAAACAATCAGGGTTTTAGCTAAAGTGCTCTGAAGTTCAATCCCAATTTAACCATTAATTTCTCATAGGAAATTTCTAGAAAAAATAGGGAAGAAAATTGTTTCTTTTCTTTTAAGTTGGATGTGGCAATTTTAAAAAATAAATTTTATTTAAAATTGTTCAATATTTTTATATCAATAAATTATATTTTTGTATCATATTTAAATTGTTTTTAAATATGAAAGTAAAATGTATCGTTTTCTCCATTAAATGAGAAAATTTAAAATATACTTTAAATTTGGTGTTTATATTTGCTAGTTTAGTGCCTCTGTTTGAATATGATTTTTTGATGTATTTATCTTTTATTTAAAAATCCCAATATTTTATTTGCATTTTTTAATACAAATCAAGTTTAATTTATTTAAGTGTTTAAATCCTTAGTGAAACAGAATGTATGAAGACGTAACGATTGCACCTGTTCTTCGATTTATTTATTTATTTTTTATTCACAAACAAATTTAGAGACCGCCTATGTGATTACATGAAATTGACAACTGTTGTTTCAATTACGTTCCGCTGGTATGGAAGTGGAGAGGAGGGTGCCAGCTCAGGTGTGACTTCGGCACCCGACCGCGATTCAAAATGACGAAGCATTTAGTGACTGTTGATTATTCTAAACCCGCTAGCCTAAAGGTACAGAGCATCGAAATCTATGTTGTCCCAATAAAGGCTGTTGAAAGTATAAAGGAAATATTATTTCCTACCACAAACGTGGAATATAAAATTTTTATTCCATTTCCCCAAAATTAAGTGATAAATTTCCCAATACACTGACTTTTCTCGCAAGTTTAATTCTTGAAAGGGTAAAGTGTTCCCAATGTTCCCGCTTTCAAAATAAAATCAACAAATTACTGATTAATTTTTGTTTACTTCTATTCCAAAAGATATCGGTTTTGGCGATATGAAATATAAACGACTCACAAAAAACAATTTTTTGTGAGTGAACAAAATATAATTTGAAATCCAGTCGGACAACTTAAAGCCTCTCACTCCCTTCTGCCAGGCAACGCGCAAAGTAGTCTAGCGATTTGAATATTGAATTTTCCACTAAAAAGTAAATTTATTCAACAAACATTTCAGTTATTTTTTCATGTTATATAGAATCTACAGTGTAATGGGATTCAAACCAAGTATATAGTTTGGTTTCTCATTCCTTATTCGCAGTGATATATAAATGTGTATTGTTTTAAATGTTACTTGAAAAAATAGTCAAGAAAGTTACAAAAAATTAATCAAATGCGGAATAAGGCAATAAAAATTGATTTGCCATTATCATTTTTTTTTATTACAATGTGCCAGTTTTTTAATTGAAGCAATGTATTTTAAAAATATTGATTGAATAGATTATTTTTTATCTTCAAGGCTCGCTTGCACAGATCTCAATATTAGCTGCAGTTTACTTCTTACCACTATAAACATCGAATTCCGAGGTAAGATTCGAGCCCGTAAACTGTGCACTGAAAGCAAGATCCTTCGGCTGCCAGCTCGGGTTTTATCGTTGGTTGTTACAGACGAAAAATAATTATTAAAGGATTATTTCATTCAACTGAAAGTTTTACTTCCAAAATATAAATCCTAATTTATTTTTGTTATTTCTACGTTTACATTTTGAGAGGAAAGTCATATCTGAAAATTAAAATCTGAATGTATTATTTCTTCATTGTTTTAATTATAGGCAAAAGCACATTAAAATAAAATTTTTCACATGAAATTTGGGAATAACGCAGTAATTTATGTAAATTTTATAAAGAAATTTCATGAAATATTTTTTCTTTTAGCACGATGATAACTCAAATGAAAATATCAAAAACTCGCTACTGGAATTTCACAATAATAAAATTGTTTAAGTATAACGATTAAAGAAAGGACACTTGCATAAGTTTTGAGGGAAATAATAATTTCACTCCCCGGGCCAATCAACAAAAGAGAACAGAAAGGGTACCTGCATGTTCGCCAAGCGGAGGGGCACGCCGGCCAGGCACATCAGGATCAGTGAAGGAAACAGGAAAAAGGAGCTTTCTGGAAAGCAAATTTGGGAATATTTTCTAGTTAAAGATTCAATTACGAATACCTCAATTTCTAACATTTTAAGAAAGATTTTACTACTTTTATAAAAATGAGTTAAAAAGAGCATGTTGTATAAAATTCTAAATATTTTCATCTTTGTCAAATAGATGGGATTTTTTAAAGTATGGTTGGAAAGATTTGATTTGTTTGTCGCTCAACGGTCACTTTTATCGCAAGCTCATATGACAAGAACCTACGGCTTAAAAGTGGAATCCAAACTACTGCAAATATCTATGGGATTCGAACCCACTCACTGTGAAACTGGGCGCTCATTGTTCATGACTTTTCTTCAGAGCTCCTGTGCCACGTCAGCAGCTGCCTCTTGTGTAGTTTTAGACAGAATTCCCACGCATTTACACCCTGGAGCGAGATGGGACGCCGCCCACCTTGACTATTGGCCCTGTTTCTGATATTTCAGTTGTCTTTTAATTTCAATGAAACGGTAAGAGATTGTTTTCTCATCAGTTTGCTCTAATTTAGAGATCATCAGGAAAGCGTTTGTGTCCACGGGGCAGCCGCTTATCTTGCGGTTTGATATCTAACCCAAGCTTGCTGAGATTGTCCGTGCGTAACTCTAACGACATGAAACTGATATGTGAAAGAAATATAAACTCTCTCTCTTTTTTTACTATGACTTAACGTTACGTGAATGTTGTTTGCAAAATGGTCTGGCACACACAGAGGGTAAACCAGACGCAATTATTCTCATTAGTTTCCTTAAAGTGTGTGCTTGAAGCATGGTGCATAATCACGTGACACCTGTTGTAATGGGTCCAAAACAGGAGTCTGCCGCCTGTTTCCTTTAGCGGTCTCTCATTCAGAGGAGAAACCGAAGATTCAGATTTCTTCGCTGATTCGAATGTCCTGTCCAACGCCTCTTCAGTAAACAATTTCTTAGATGATATGCTTCCGCCTACCACTTTCCAGCTATCAAAGCAAAAATATAAATGAGGTCCATCACTTCTTAGTTTTGAGCTGCAATGGAATGACCAAGTCGACAACTGAGATGTACCCTTATTCTCCAGTGGAGGGACACATTGGATCCTACAATACTGTTATTCACGAGTATTGGCGCACTCAGCAAGATATTTTTTATTGGGATTTATTTTAAGACTCCACAAAGCTTAAAGTTCATTCGTAATGTATAGATGGTGTAAAAACTATTTACCTTTGATGGTCAGCGAAAGAAGAATGCATCCACTTGTGATAAATGCACTGAAAGGAAAAGGAAAAAGTCATTTTAACTAAGTTTTCATGACAAAACATGTTAAACTAAAACATTTTTCTTTTTAAACATTTTTTTGATCAAGATAACATATTAAATTATTATTTTGAAAATTTTGAAATACTTTATATGAAAATCATCTAAAAAATACTCATACGATTATAAAAAAATAAAAATAGTATTTGGCCAAAAAAAAAATGCGTTCCATGTAGAAATTTTTCTATACTCTTCTTTATAATCATTCTTACATTTAACAAATAAGCAGTTTTTGTTGTTTTGAAGCAGAATCCCAGCAGAAGACCCCCAGTATTTCTCCTCCCACCCATTGAGATATTATTTCACTTTCAGGACATTGTGATAACGCCCAGTTTTAACGTGCCCAAGCCGCCATTAGTGAACACGACGTTTTATCGACGAAGCCGAGATTCGAATTCACTACCTTCCGATAATGAAAACGACGCCTTAAACAACCAGGATAACGTGGCTTTACAAATCAGTCTAGGAGTTAGGGCATTGGCCTTCGGTCTGGAAGAGCAAGGTTCGATTCTCAACAACGCCAAAGACACACCGAGTAAATGATATATACCTGTTCGTTAAATCTGTCGAATCGAACGTTCATGTGGTCAATCGTTGAACAGTTCAAACTAATGGTCTATAGAATTCTCCTCCACACCAAAGTCAAAATTGAGGGAGTGCATCCTCTTGTGAAGAAAGTCGTAGTTTTACCGTCGTTGTGCTCTGGTCAAACGAAAGACGCAGCCCACTGACTTCAATTCGTATTAGCGACGGCAAAGCAAGCTTGACTTGTCCAAGTGTCATAAGTAACAACAACAACATTTAAAAAATGTGTGTGATGAGGAATATTAGAATTCTCTTACGATTTGCCAAACAGAAGGAATCCTGAAACTGATGACCGACCGCGGCACCGGTTTTAAGTAACTGGAAATGTAGTTTTTGCAAAAATGTTTTCCAATTTCATCTCAATAAGACTTTATGTTCTTTGAGGTATCATTATAAGTACACTACTGGCCATTAAAATTGCTACACCAGGAAGAAATGCAGACAACAAAATGATATTTATTGGACAAATATATTATACTAGAAATATTAAGTGATTAAATTTTAAAAAAATTTGGCTGGATATATAGATCCTGAGAAATCAGTACCCAGAACAACCACCTTTGGCAGTAATAACAGCAGTTATACGCCTGGGCATTGAGTCAAACAGAGATTGGATTGCGTGTACAGGTACAGATGCTCATGCAGCTTCAACACGATGCCACAGTTCATCAACCATAGTGACTGGCGTTTGGTGACGAGCCAGTCGCTCGGTAACCATTGACCAGACGTTTTCTATTGGTGAAAGATCTGGAGAACGTGCTGGCCAGGGCAACAGCCGAACATGTTCTGTATCAAGGAAGGTCCGTACTATACCGGCAACATGCGGTCGGGCATTAACCTGCTGAAACGTAGGGTTTCGATGGGCTCGAATAAACGATAGAGCCACGGGTCGTAACACACCAGAAATGTAACGTGCACTGTTCAAAACAACGTCAATGCGAACAAGAGGTGACCGAGACGTGTATCCAATGGCACCCATTACCATCACGCCAGGTGATGGGCCAATATGACGAAGACGAATGCACGCTGCCAGTGTGCGTTCACCATGATGCTGCCAAACACGGATGCGACCATCATGATGCTGTACACAAAACCTGGATTCATCTGAAAAGATGACGTCTAGCCATTCGTGCGCCCAGGTTCGTCGTTGATCACACCATTGAAGGCGCTCTTGTCTATGACGCAGCGTCAAGGGAAGCCGCAGCCATAGTCTCCGAGATGAGAGTCCATGCTGCTGCAAACGTCGTCGAACTGTTCATGCAGACACTTGTTGTCTTCTAAACGACCCCGTTTCTTGACTCACGGCTCGTGACGTGGTTGCACGATCCATTACGGCCATGCGGATAATATGCCTGTCTTCTCGGCTGCTAGTGATAGGTGGCCGTTGAGATCCCGCATGGTGTTACGTATTACCGTCCTGAACCCATCGATTCCATATTCTGCTAACAGTCATTGGATCTTGACCGACGCGAGCAGCAATACTGCGATAAGATAAACCGCAATCCCGGTACGCTACAATTCGACCTTTATCAAAGTCAGACACGTGCTGGTACGCATTTCTCCTTCTTACACGAGGCATCGCAACAACTCTTCACCAGGCAACAACGTTCAAATGCAATTTGTGTATGAGGAACCGGTTGAACAATTTCTTCATTTAAACACAATGTAGGTGTCGCTACTGGCGCCTGCTTTGTCTGAATGCTGAAAAGCTAATCGTTTGCATATCACAGCACCTTCTTTTTTTCGTATAAATTTCACGTCTGTAGCATGTCGCCTTCTTGGTGTAGCAATTTTAATGACCAGTTGTGTACTTAAGAGTTTATTTTTTGAAAACGAAAAATTTAATTGACGAAATTCCTAATTAAGAATGGCGTTATATGAATTTTTATTTTAACAAAAACTTTTTGATAATAATATTTACATAATTTAAATAACAGCATATAATATATTTATACCAAACATGCGAGAAGAATACAGTTTTTCAAAAACAATTGGTGACTTAAATGTCCGAGCCTACAGCAACCACTCAGGTGGGGCTTCGAAAATGTTGTTGTGACTAATCCATGATGATCCAGCTAAAGCTATATTTGTATCATTGATATAAAAATTCATGGAGAAAGGAGGGAGGCAACTTCGACAATTCAGAAGTTTCTAAAAAAAACTTTGGAATCGGAAAGAGCTCAAGAAATCGGAATTTCCGAAGGTGACTTGCCCACTCAGCCTGCGGGTCTTATATGAGCAACAAGTGCCTCGAGCTAGAGTCCTGAAAGTCCTCCAGATGGAATTCTAAGGCATGCGCATAAGGTTAAGATTTTTGTCAAGAACTGGGCAATCTCTCTTCCTCGCTTGTTTTTTTCAAATAAATGTTCAATTAAAAGACTAGCTAGAATAAATGCACGCAACTGAACGAACAATGCAACACTAAACGATTAGATGACATAACAGCGGACCTAATTAACTCAATACAGAGCGCACCGTGGAATACTTGCAAATTAAAAAAGACACAACAAACACCATCCTTCAGATGATGGAACAAAGACTTAGCAGTATAGAGAAACAATGTTAGAGCGCTTAACAGGCGATTTCGCAAATGTGATGAAGAAGAAAAATAAATCCGGAAAACAATATTTTGTAAGGAACGCGCAAAATATAATATGGCAGTTATTAACGCTAAAGCAAAGGCATGGAAACAATTCTGCACGCAGCAGACAGAAACATTCGGTACGGCATTCAAATTAGCACACAACAAAATATTTAAGCAAACGGGTATGCGAATCATCTTGTAAGGCAACGTAGCCCCAAATAATAGAGCTGCCTTGGAAAGAATAACAAATCACCACTTCCCAAACACACCAGTCCCCTTTCAGCCTATTACACCACCAAACAGAAATAATGGAACCCCAACAAGGTAGGGGATTAGAAACGCTACTTACACCTTTAACACAAACAAGGCTCCGGGACCGGACGACCTGGATTACCTAATTTGGAGAAGGGTTGTCGACGCGACACCTAAAGTATAATCACAAAATGGATTATACAATGTTTCAAGCTACAACACTTCCTAACACCCTTCCGATCGGCTACTTCGCGAAAAATAGAGAGGACCCAACATTCCCGGAGTCTCCTTCCAGCTATGGGCAAAATACTAGAGAAATTAATCTGTCATCGACTAACATATCACCTAGAAACACAAAATAAACACAACAATAACCAATACGTCTTTACGCAAGGCAGATCTTATGAATCAGCTTTCAAGGTAGTAACCAAACAAATACGAAACAACTGGGAAAACAAGCTATACACATTACCAGTATCACTTGATATTAAAGGAGCATTCGACACATTACACTGACAGGATATTAACACAAAATTAATCAAACTATACTGCCCACCCACTCTAACTAACATAATTAACACCTAATAGATAGGACAGTACAATATGAATGGGGTACTGGAACAGAAGGATATAGGATTTACAAAGGCTGCCCACAGGGATCATGTTTGGGACCCGTCTTATAAACGGGCACAGCAAATGTTTTTCTAAACAAATTCACGTATCCAGAAGTCAAAATCACAATATTCGCTGACGACTTTCTGATTAGCGCAAGAGGCAAAACAAGGATGATAACAGAAACGATAGGACAGGCAGCCACCACAGCATTTGAGAATTGGACAAGAGAATACCACTTGCAAATATTCGTGAACAAATGTAACATAAATATGTTTGCCAAACCGCACAAAGTGGAGCGAACTGCAACTGAACCAAAAATTAGAATAGGTGGGAAATCCCTCAAAGCAGTTACCACTATAAAGTATTTAGATGTGACGTTAGACCAAAACCTCAATTGGCTTGCAAACATTAACACATTAAGACAAAAAGCAATCATAGCTCACGGACACTTAATTAGAGTTGCACCGCGCGCCTGGAGAATTGATTCACAACTATAAAGTATTTAGATGTGACGTTAGACCAAAACCTCAATTGGCTCGCAAACATTAACACATTAAGACAAAAAGCAATTATAGCTCACGGACACTTAATTAGAGTTGCACCGCGCGCCTGGAGAATTGATTCACAACTACTCATAATCTGGTATCACACCGTAGCAGAAAGGATATTCACGTACGCCTCATCGGTATGGGGAAGCAACCTAGGGAAACAAGCTAAACAGAAATTACTAACGACATAGAGACCATTCCCTTTCAGAATTACGTGGGCCTACAGAACCACAACCGCCGCGCTTAATGTTCTAGCGGGTGTGATACCACTCCATCTCCAGGTATTAGGGAAGTGACCGTACCAAACGTTCTAAGATTCAACACAGAAGCTAGAATAGGAGAAATAAACTGAATCCCAGAAGATTATCAAAACAAGGCAGCATTTCATCCGGCTGACAAAGTAATAGGGAAATTTATACACCTCCCGCCAGAAACATATTCACTATAGCCACAAATTAACATCTACACGGACGGCTCATAAACAGATGATGGTGTGGGTGCGGCATTCGTAGCTTAGAAAGGAACGGACACTCTTAAACCTGCCCACGAACCCCAACAATTCGGTCTTCCAAGCAGAAGTTAACACAACACAAAACGGATTAAATCAGAGAACCCAGGCACAGTCCACATACACACAGATAGTCTGTCTAGTCCTTATGCTCTAGCAAAACACACACAACTTAGTTAATACGTACAAGAAGCACAAAGGCTACTAACAGAACTAGGAGAAAAACCCAAACTAAAAATCTACTGAGTTACCGAACATACAGGCATCGCAGGTAATGAAGAAATGAATCAAACAGCGAAACGGGCAACACAACTGCCAACTGTAAACACGATAAACTACCACAGTCATGGCTAAAGAAATTAGTTTTAAACGTACACATACAGACATAATACTAACATGGCATACTTCACCGTATTGAGGAATACTTGGGACCCCAAACATATACAATGACAGCCCTCACCATCTTGAGGAAAACAGGCATGCCTCACCTACTTAAGAAATACACTACCAAGTATTGTCGAAGTGACCAAATACCCGGATGTGATAAGTGAAGAGCCTAACCACCGAGAACCACAAGAATCACACAGCCTTGAAACTCGGAAAGGATGGGACTCAAGCGACATGATTTTGACAATGCAATGAACGAGCCTGGAAGAAGATGGAAACCATGAATGTGTTTGACATACGAATTAATTGCTAAACCGTTCAGGCGGAAATATTAATCCAGCAACTCATAACAGATGATAGTCGGTCACAATAGTGGTTTCTCAGGCGGTTATCGTCCGCACAATAGTGACAACTCCAGCAAGTGATGTGCTTCGATCTAAAACATAGAACTTCATGTGGAAGACGGGAGTAACAACGATAGCTGGATCACAGGGTCAGCGAGTGTGAATCAGACCATGTGAGTATGAACCTTACTGCTTCATGACCAGGAACCAACACCCCACGATCATCAGCTCGAGACTCCACAGAGACTAACCGAAACCATCTGACTTACCAAGCAGATGAGGAGTAAGCACTACCAAGACCAAAGACAAATGTCAATGGACGGACTACGGCTCTCCCTGTAACAGCAGTAGAGCTGCTAGTCAGCTCAGAGTGGGTGCTAGAGATTTTCTAGGTTTCCCTCTAGTTTCACTCGAATGCGGCCCATCTTCCCACAAATTCCCCCTAGAGGGCACTTCACTCCAACCCACACATGTAAAGGTGACATCCACTGCGTGGACCTCTCCTCGCGTTTTGTGTTGTGAAAAAATTTAAATAAACGAGGGAATTGTGCATACACGTTTGGCTGATGGAGAGATTCAACTGGTTGGTTCCGGATCGAACCCACCGTTTTCAGAAAGAAAGGCCAGAACATCGGCCAAGCAGAGCGGGTTATAAAACCAGAAACTGCTGGAACGGCTGTGTTTTCCCTGCCCTGCGAGTATCTGTTGATCCTTCTGTGATGGTTTTATTTCACACAGGACATTCAAAGCCTTGAACTCGCTTCGCGAGTAGGCCTGGAGCTTCGAAATTAATGTCGGATCGAACAACAATTTGCATTTGCAGCTTTTGTGAAGAATATTTTATGAGAAGAATAGACAATGTACATTTTAAAGAACAAAATATTTTAATTCTGCAGATAAACATTTTATAAAAGAAATTTGTAATACATCCAAAGCTTATTAAAACAATTCATGTATGCAAAACAATTTTAAGCACTTTTTATTTGGAATTGACAAGCATTTTAACTAGTTATTTGAGATTATGAATTATTAATTTATTAATTCAAATAATTTTTTAAAAATAATAAAAGCTTGATGAAGCGATACAAACGATTTATAAATATTTTGTTTGGTAAATTTAAGGACAAAAAGGATGATTTAATTTTACCGTGGCTTTCTTTAATGAATAATATTTTATTTTCATTTATAACTTTACTAAAATACAGAGAAATCAATAATAACTGTGACCATTCCTTTTTAATCACTTTTCGCTAGCATACGAATAATAATAGGAAAAGTGAATGACTCAATCGACTAGCGAACTACATTTTAAATGAGATTGAGACTTAATAAATAATCGGTTTGCTTAAACTAAATCTAAACAGTATTCACATCGCATCCGCCAAATTATTGCAACCACCTTTTTCAAGTACGCAAGCGTTAGAATTCCCATATGGAGCCAACTTTCCGGGCTCTATCTCAACACACTAGTGGATGAACATAGTAGCATGGCCTTGGGTGGCTCTACCAGGAGTGTACATTATTTATGTACAACGACCATTCCGCTCAGGAGCGCCACGATAAATCGTCACACAGGACTTGAAGAGGTCAGAAATGTTTAAAACGTACTTCAATACACCTGTCTCTTGATGCAATAAACTGATCACCTCAAGACTTTGACTAGCTGGAAAGTGGCCGAGTGCTTCAACTAACCAGTGGTAGGACAGCGCTCTTCAGAGCATAAGGTCACGAATTCGATCTCAGCCGTTGTAAAGCAACGAAAAATGCATGTTATACTTCTGAATACTCAGCTATTAAGCCTGTATTATTGGAGATAGAAGTTTTTCTCGACTAAGATTCTTGAATACGACTCACAGTCAATGGAAAGTCGTCCCGAAACAAAATTTATGATACTGAAATGGTTTACAGAAACCTTATGGGATTAATAAAATAACGTGGTAGTGTATCGTTTAACAATCAGCGGCTGTAAACTGGTGAAAAAGTTACTCGTTAGCGCAATAGAGGAACATATTTTGCGAGAATGTAGGTTCGAACAAATGGTCAAGTATTGATATTTCGTAGCATTAATGTATCATGGACGATGATACACTAGAGTCAATGGCAGGCTTCTGTTTAACAGTAGCGGGAGCAAAAAGGAAATTCCCACATTTTGGTTGTATCTGTTCACAGAAAAGAGTCATGTAGTCTGGATATGCATACAGAAGGATTAATGTTTTGCAGCATATAATTGTTCTTTGAGATTTTTGTTACCATAAAAATTATTGAATAACAACAGCTCCTTTTAAGAACACATAGAGTGAATTATCGGCTGTGGGTTATTTCGCCTTCCTTTATTGACTTGCCAGTCCCTGTTTTTATGATTGCCGTGGGACTTCCAAAAAGCCGATTAATAGTTTCGAAGTAGCATAAATCTCCTTGTAGGCTTTAACTTCACTCCGATTAAAATGAATGAAATATAAAGAATATTTCTTCTCGCAAAAGTTAGCCATAACTTTCCTCTAACCGAAAAATATATTTGAATAAAATATTTTATCAAAACTTTCAGCAATATCTATTTATTCATATTACCATATTACTGATGTTGCGACCACCTTGGATGAGTGCGTAGAAAAGCAAAATTCTACAAAATATGCATAATATATATATATATATATATATATATATATATATATATATATATCAGGTATGGGCGTTAGGTTTTCATGCACAAGACCAACAACAACAATAATAATAAAACCATAAAAACATACATTAAGCACTTCTTTAACTTTTTATTATTACTTTGTACACAAAATCCATACGCCTATCTGTATTATTACTAATAAAATTATCAATTATATGATCAACAATTCTGGTTTTGACTATAATAAGTGCAACATTTCTTTTTCTACACTGGTGTGCAAAACTTAAGCAACAAGTGGTTTTTCGGCCACAGCTCCCCAACAATGTATAAGATAGCCATGAAATTGCAGTATAATATGCACGTAATTCAATAGAAAGATTATTTGCATGCAAATTTTCGAAATAAAACGTCATAGGTGATGTAAGTGTACGTAAACCTTGTGGGTCGGCGTGCGCAGGTCAAAACTGTGATAAAAGGATGAAGAGCACCGTAGTTAAAGAATTCGCTGGAAGTGCAAGTGATTTGTTTGGTGGAACATGTCTTCAAGAAATCATTTAGACGACTTTACTCGAGGAAGAATGATTGGGAAGCTTGAGGAGGGGCGTAGTGTTATCAGAGTCGCCGAAGAGTTCGGGATCAACAAAAGTGTTGTTTCTCGTGCTTGAAATGCCTTTAAAACTACTGGTACAGCTGTTCGGAAGGTTCGTGGTGGCCGTCCAAGGAAAACAACACCAAAAGATGACCGTTACATTGTCCTCCAGGCGAAAAGAAACCGTCAGTCAGCGAGCGCCATATCTCAGCAACTGTGCACAGTCATAGGACGACAAGTATCAAGATTTATAGAGTCCAGACGCCTCCACAAAGGTGGCTTATTTTCTAGACGTGCTGAACGCTGCATACCTTTAAAAGTTTGCCATCGGCGGCACCGTTTAGAGTGGTGCAGAGAACGCGAAACCTGGACACCTCATCAATGGAGTCGCGTCCTCTTCACAGATGAGAGTCGTTTTAGTTCTACAAGCGATTCTCGACGTCAGTTGATCTGGAGAGAGGTTGGAGCTCGATTTCATCCTAATAACATCGCGGAAAGAGATCGTTACGGTGGTCCTGGAGTTCTCGTCTGGGGTGACATTATGTTGAACGGGCGGACTGAGCTTCAGATCTTCGATCGAGGTTCTGTAACTGTAGACCGCTACTGCAATGAGGTAATCCTACCCCATGCACGTCTGTTCTGAGGGGCCATTGGACCAGACTTCATATTTATGGATGACAATGCCCGTCTACACCGTACTGCTAATGTTCAAGAGCTACTGGAAAGTGAAGATATCACACGAATGGACTGGCCAGCTTACTCTCCAGATCTAAATCCCAAAGAGCATGTGTGGAATGCATTAGGAAGTCGTCTTGCAACACGACGGTATCCTCCTGGTAACACCCATCAGCTAAAAGAAGCGTTAAAGGAGGAATGGAGACGTTTACCCCAAGAACTCCTGGATAATCTGGTGCTTAGCATGGAGAGACGATGCCAAGCAACAATTACAGTAAGTGGAGGGCACATCCCATATTAGGCAACATCTGCCAGTTGTACTTACGCTTCTTCAGGCAATCATGTGTAACGCCACTATATGTCAAATAAAGCCTTTTTTGTTCCATACCCTACTTTAAGCTTTATATTCATTTCTGCGCCTTTATTCTTTTACCATCGTTTAAGTACAGAATAATGTACATCATATTCAAATTTCATGTCAATCGGATGATTTGTTGTAGAGCTATGACAAAAAACACACTTGTTGCTTAAGTTTTTCACACCAGTGTATAATTATCAGAGATTAATTGCTTAATCCATCCTGACTCATTGTATTGAGAGCGTAATTTTTAAATCTTTTCAATGTTGAAAATGATTGCACAGAAACAGTTCAAAATGAAACTGTACAAATTAAATGTGTCAGTTTATTTACTTCGTTTAGGGCAAATCATTCAGCATTATATGCTGAATAAGTTTCGATAAATACATTTCCTGATATGACTCACTACGATAAAGAACGCATAATTCATTGATTAGCCTTACAAAATCGAAATGTTTTGCATAAGCCTTCTTTAACGAATTAAGGCATTCAGCCGGAAATTTACTTTGATATTTCTTTGAAAAAAAATATAATTCAATAGTTCAAAAAATTTGAGCGAATTTAATTTTTTAAAACGGACATCTAACTGACAATAAATAGTGTCCATCATTTCATAATATGAATTTTTAAAATGTTGGCCTGCGCTTGAGTTTTGTAAATTTACACAAAGTTTTTTTTTATTATTTATTTATTTTTACTAAATTTGAGGGACTCACTACAGAAATAGTCTCTTCATAAACTTCATCAAATGCAACAGAAGTTCGCATATTTTGAATTGCATTTTTACTTCTAATTTTTGACAAGAATATGCTATATCTAAGTTAGTTTTCTGTAAACTATCAAATAGAACTTCAGTATAACTAAACACTTTGGCAAAAACAAATTTAGGAGAAAATTCTTCCAAAAACATGTGATAACTCTTTGCAATATCAATTGTATCATTATTCTAGCCTGCTGGATTCGCACAGTAATATTTTCAAACAAATCACATAAGCCTTGCCTTTTATGGTATTTACGAAACGAGATGAATAATTCCAACGTGTTGTAGCTAATTTTGGAAAGTTTCGTTCAATAATTTCATTTAAAACATGATTTCTTTTTGTAAACACCGAAAAAAATGAGGCTATGTCTGAAACTGCTGCAAAAAATAATTTACAATCTTTTATAAACAATACATATTGCGATAGAACAAAATTAAGTAGTAACAATACACAAACATAGCTTCTTGCAAAATGTCTTTTACATTTTTCTGCGTTCCATTTAACAATTCTGCCATGACTGCCGCCCCATCGTACCTTTGAGCAATCAGTTTGCTGCAGCTCAACATCATTTCTTGCACAACACTACACAAAGCTTCCGATCACCACTAACATCTTTAAAAATCAAAAATCCACTGGACCACTACAATTATTAACATATCGTAGCACAACTGTTAATTACAAATTGTGAGATGTTTCACCCGGCATAGTAACAGCAAATGACGTTTTTTTTTTATTTTATTTTTTTTATTTCATTCCTAATTTCTGGAATTACAATATTTTTTTTACCGATGCAATGATGTCATTTTGTATTCTATTAGAGGTTCATACAGTTGAAAAGTTGCAGTTCTTATATGGGTTGCTAAAAGGTCATCTTATTTACTAATTAAAGTTTTATATTAATTCTATATAATTTCCTAATTAAATAAGGGAATTTATGTTCTCATTGTGTCCACGAAATGCATATTCTTGTTTTGCTAAATAACAGCCTCTGCGAGTGAATGAAACCGCCTCGTTGGCGGTCTTCTTCTTCTGTTTTCAACGGGATGAGTAAAAGTGAGCTTTTTTGTTTGGCTTTGCATTATTAGATCGATGCGAATGCCAGAGCAATTGCATTTTAGTCGATTGTATTTAAATTTCAATTTAAGCTACCAAATAATACATTAAAGTAAAATAGATTATTGCAATTGTTTTTAAAAGTTCTTCTGATATTTTTCGGCACTCTATAACAAATAAAATACTCAAATTCCAAAAACTTCAAATGTGGAATTATTTTTTTAAAAGTTACTTTTTTCCTATCTAAAACTCTTGTACCCATAATTTTAACTCAAAATATTAATTAAATATAATTGTTACTTAAGGAAAACAAAAACAAATTAGTATTACTTAAGGAAAAGAATAACGAGTCATATGTAATTTATATGATGTATATCGTTTTATATGAAACAGTTTTTACAAGGGGATGTGTTAGAGTTTATAATATAACATAAATTAATGACAATATGAATTGTTCAACTATTATTTACAAATTATTAAATTAAAATAACACCATAAACTTTCAATTAGTATGAAGTAAATTGTACTAAATTTTTCCTTAATTTTGGGCATAAAAATTTCATTCTTCCATAAAATATGTTACGTATATACATGTATCGAAATATTTGTGAGATTCATGGGATTGAAAGAAATTTCCCTAGCCTAGACTGAAGGGCGATCGGAATTCCCCTGCTATTCTAAAGTCTGAATAGAAGGCAGATAATTAAGATTGCCAAGTTTTTTTGATTTAAGTTTCTTTATATTAGTTTCAAATTGGTGACTACATACATAGCGAGCCCTTGACTGTACTTGAAGGACAATGAATCGCAAGTCATTTTGAACCACGTGACACAGAGCAAACACTGGTATAGGGATGAAAGTGAACAGGATCTGAAAGCTCAGTTCCCTAACCAATAAATGAGTACGATGCTTCGCTTCGCTGATCTTCACGGAAAGCTGCTGAATAATTGCGATCCATTGCTCTGAATGTATAATTTTCCACCTTAAAAAATGCTTTTTCTATATTGTTACTGATCAAAACAGAAAATTTTCAGGGGTTCATTCTATATTTTTAAGAAAATAATAAATTCAACATTTCCTCACATCTATGTGGAATACTACTGATTACAATATTGCAAAACGAAATGAGGTATAAAGACATCAGTCTTTTAATAAAAGTAGAATTAATGGTTACTCAAAAACCTCTATTGATAGCACATATGCAGTGCTAAAAGATGCGATATGCTAACATATTCTGTTGCAACCATACGTCTACATATGGTGCACTGTACCAATATCTTTGTTTACAAATATAATAAGATTCTGCGCTAGCGTTCTAGATGGGTTTTTTTCCCCATGTCTTGTCCTTTCTTTGTTTGCCCTGTTTAAGTATTAATTAAAGAAATTAAAAAATTATTCAAGGTAAGCTTACTTAGAATTTGATTTGTCATTATTAAGATAATTTGATAAACATGATTAGAGAGAGTTTTTAGAAAATTGTTACATGGTGCCCGAACGCGAGAGACCAGTTATTAGGATTTAGATTATTTTATATTTAATGTAAATAAGAGTAACACAGAATATACAGCAGTATTTGATTTCATTATTTGTTTTTGGTTTGCATGAGAATAGATTTATTTTATTGTTTGCACAATGTATTTGAAATTAAATATGTCAGTCGAATCAAACGAAATAGCGATTGCTTTGAATCACGATAAATTGAAAAGAAAACGCTCACAATTAGAGTTTTGTTAACAAGAAGATTAAATAAGGTTAACGAGCTGCTCCAATTAGAAGTTATTGACATAGCAACTCTAAACGAACTTTTACAACAATTTATGCGGAAAGTCAGAGCTTATTTATGAATTAGATCTGCAAGTCGAAAATTATAGCAATGATTTTGATCTGCTAGAAGATTAATTATTAGAACTAAAATCATCAGAAGTAGCAAATGTACACGTAACATCGATAAACGAAATTAATGTAAGACTACCAAAATTTAACTTTAGAGCCATTTTATGGTAAATACGAAAATTGTCAAGAATTTTGGAGTCAGTTTGAGGGATCGATACCTGAAAATAAGAATATATCGAATACGGATAAATTTAGCTACTTAAAATCATTTTTAAAAGGTGAAACTATGGTTTCAATTCAGGGTTTGAATTTAACAAAAAATAATTATTATGCTGCTGTAGAGTTACTAAGGAAAAGATATTGGCAAAAAGATATCATTGTTAGATCTTATATAAATGTATTATTAAATATGCGTCTTGTGAAATCATGCGGACAGTTAAAAGAATTGCACAAGTTATGCGATACATGTTATGTTCAAGTTCGCTCACTGGAAGCTGCTGGAATACAAATGAATAACTATGGTAGCTTATTTTTCCCTATCTTATTAAAATTGTTGCTAGAAAATATAGTTTTATAATACAACAGATTTAATAAAAATGATGATTTGGATTGCTTAAAATTTTTAAGAAATGAAATCGAAAACGGAGAAAAACTATTTTATTTCGCGATACGAAAGAAGTGAAAGAGTCGCACTCAAAGGGATTCCCGAAATATTTCTCAGCGAAAGGCCATAATTCCTTTCATCCCAGGCAAAAACACAAACAAAATGCGACGGTGCTGGCGTTAAATGTCGGAACAGCAGAGGGATTACGATTTCTGTGAGAGTTCACCAGAATAAACATAATAGTAAAGAATGTGTTAAGTCGATTCATGAGAGGAAAAACGCTTTAAAACAGAAGGGGAAATGGTTTCTATGTTTTAAAGGAGACCACACTCCGTACAACTGCTTTTCAAAATGCGGTGTAAGGGGAAACATAATATTTTATTACATAAAAATATTAATAAAATTCATATGAAATCAGATTCTGCTGTTACTTTTGTTTCAGATGAGAACGAAATAAATAATATTTATTTGCAAACCGCAACTGTAAATATTGTAGGAAATAATACAAATAAGAAATTTCGATGTTTGAGAGATAATGATAGTTACCGATCTTTCATCTTTGAACGGGTTTCTAAAGAGTTAAATTTAGAAATAGTAGGACAAGAAGAGCTGAAAATTTATGCTTTTAGTTCTAATGAACCTATAGTTGAAAAAAGAAATAAAGTGAGAATTAAAATAAACCTCTATTTATGCAAAAAACATTTAGTTATAATATTTAGAAACACCGAATATTAGTAATGCTCATATAAGTGCACCTACAAAAGATATAAATATTCAGTGTAAGAAAAACAGAATAAAAATAGCGGATCAAAGCTTCAATGACCGGCATTTAGAGCTTTCTTTGTTAAGAGACAGTGATTATTACTGGAAAATTATGACTGCTGAAGTTCGTAGATTGTCAGGAACTTTAGTTGCGATTAATGGTTCAGTTGTTACATCAAATAGGATGATCGATTACGCAGCAGTCTGCGAACGTTATGAAAAAGTTGCTGATCATACAATAGGAAGAAATCTACATGTCGAATCTAACATGATATTGGGTAAATTTTGGGAGATTGAATCAATTGCAGTTAAAAACGAAAGTAATGATACTGATAAGCAAAACGAAATTTTAAACCAGTTTAAAAGAATCCATCATTCTAAAAGATAACTGTTACCAAGTTAAACTTATCTTTAACGAAAAAGTGGAAGAGTTAAAAGACAACTATGGAATAGAGAGAGCTTTTAACAGACTTAATAGTTTATCTAGAAAATGTAAGAAAAATGCAGAATTCTTCAAAAGATACCAAATAATTATCGATGATTACCTTGAAAAAGGAATAGCGGAAGAAGTTTCTGATAATCCCGAGAAAATATCATTTTACCCCCCACATCAAGGAGTACTTAGAGAAGATAAGGTTACAACAAAACTACGTGTGGTATTTGATGCCTCCGCTCATGCCACAAATTCCTTTTCATTAAATGAATGCTAAGATGCTGGACCAAATCTTAACCCATAATTATTAGAAATATTAATTAACTTTCGATAACATAGAATTGCAATTACAGCGGACATCGAAGAAGTATTTTTACAGATCTTACTGTCACCTGAAGATCGAGATGCAGTTAGATTTCTTTGGTTAAATGGGGAATTAGAAAAAGAATATAAAGTTCTCAGAATGACTCGAGTTATTTTTGGAGCAACTTGTAGAACATTTTTGTCAGCAGCTACACTTAATCATCATGCTTAAAGTTTTAGAAATAATTATCCAGTTGCTAGTGATTTAACTGAAAATTGTATGTATGTTGATGATTTAATAAGTGGCGTAGATAGTGAAAAGGAAGCCATAGGAATGAAACAAGACACGAAGAATGTTTTACAAAATGCCAGTTTTAACACGAGACAATGGAAAACAAACTATGTTTCCTTACAGCAGAAATGGGACGAAGAAGAAAATCCTTGTCTGGTGCCATTAGCAGATTGTGTCAAGGTCTTAGGATATTATTGGGATAGTAGAAAAGATATTTGAAAGATTCCAGTACCAGAGGTTACCATATTGAATCCAGATGAAGAAACTACAAAGAGATTAATATTAAAAACAATTGGTAAAATCTATGATCCCACATAGGATTTATTAGCCCATTTACTGTTACGTGTAAAATCCTTCTGCAGGAATATTGGATTACTGGATATGATTGGGATAAACCATTACCGTCAGACATTCAAAAAAGATTTAAAGATAGTGTGAGGATTTAATTAATTGGAAGGAAATTCTCAAATCGAAACACATTACTTTAAAAGTAAAATCATTAAGGTGATATTTGGCATTTAATTGCATTGTTTCAGTGATAGTAGTATTAAAGTTTATGGTGCTGTCGTTTATATTGAGTTTATTGAGAATAATAAAAAAAAAATTGATTCATCAAAATCTAGAGTTGTTTCTTTGAAAATGATGACTGTTCCGCGTTTAGAGTTAATGGGTGCTGTAATAGGTTGTGGATTAACGAAATATATCTTGCATAAAATTAATTTGGAAGTAAATAGCTGTTTTTATTGGACTGATTCTACGAGAGTACTTCATTGGGTGAAAAGAGATGCTAAAAGATGGAAATCATTTGTTTGCCACCGAATAATTGAAATTCGGAGCAGCACTGATCCCTCATCATGGAACTACTATCCAGGGGAAGAAAATCCTGTCGATATTTTAACGAGAGGTAAAAATTCTTTAAAGTTGAAAGAAAATCGAGCTTGGTTCAATGGACTTTTTCGGCTTTCTGAGGAACGTAACCATTGGCCCCTACAGCGTATACAGACTCGGAAATAAAGATAGCTGAAGTGGAAAAGAAGAATAAAAAATTTATAATTTTACAAGCTATTTATATTCATTCAAATATTATATAAGGATTTAATGGAGATTTGTAGAATTAATAATTTTACAAAATTACCTAGAGTTACTGTGTGGATCAAAAATTTACTTTTAACTTGATCTATAAAGGGAATAAAAAAGAAGGACCATTGACAGCTGAAGAATTGAATGATTCCAAAATTTCCTTGATAAAAAAAACACAAGAGAAAGAATTTTCTGCAGGAATAAAAGGTTTAAATTCCAACCAAAAGTTACAAGTTTCTTCAAAAATAGCCACGTACACACAAATCATTTCTTGATAATAATGGACTCATTAGAATAAGTGGCGATTACAATTTTCAAACTTGAGTTATGAACAGAAAAATCTTTTGTTGTTGCCTGGTAAGAACGGGTTCACTGAGTTAATTATTCGCAGATGTCACGAAAAAACTGAACACGCTGAGTTATCAGAGACACAATCAGATTTGAGAGAAAGGTTTTTCATCCCTAAAGGTAGGCAAAAAGCAGTACCTTTAATATTCAAGTGCAATTTATGTATTAAATTCAGAGCTACTGAAGACATGTCTTGTTTACCCCCAGATCGTGTGAGAGAAGCATTTCCATTCAAAATAACCTGATTAGATTATTTAAGTCCTCTGTACACATTCGAAATTCAGAAACGAAGAAATCATATATTTTGCTACTTATTTGCCTAGTAACACGTGCTATACATTTAGAACTGACAACTAATATGTCAGTACCGTCGTTTTTGAGAACATTCAAAAAATTTATATCCCGTCGAGGACTAAGTAAAACAAAAATTCAGATAATGTGAAAACTTTCATTAAAGTGAAAAGAGATTTTAATCTTTTAAATGAAAATTTAAGCAAAGAAGAATGCCAAAATTATTTTAGTGAGAAAAGAATAACTTGGAAAAACATCGTAGAAAAGGCAGCTTGGTGGGGAGGATTTTGGAAGAGACTTGTTCTCTCTGTGGAGACTTCCCTGAAGAAAATTTTAGGATAAACATCTCTAAATGGTTTTGAGCTTGAAACTACGGTAGTAGAAGTCGAAGCCATTTTGGTCTCTAGACCACTAACTCATATAGATGAAGAAAATGAGTCAGGATTCTCAAGCCTGCTCACTTCTTGATAGGTAGACGAATATTGTCGCTTCCTGGACAATCCGTACTACCCCTTTCAACGAAAGATGTCCTCACCAGAAGATATAAGCATCAACAAAAAATTGTGACAACCTTTTGAAACAGATGGAAGAATTGCTATCTTTTTAAATTAAGGTCTGCTCATTAATCCACCTTGAGAAAAAAAAATCCTATCTTAATGAAGAAGGACTATATTGTTCTAATTCACGTGGATAAAGTACCACAGCTAATGTGGAAGTGTGGTATCGTCACAGACGTTCATATAGGCAGAGATGGAGAGACACGATCCTGTACTGTGAGACTTCCGTCTGGGACTCATTTGAAACGTCCAGTTCAATTGCTGTATCCAGTCAAACTTTATGAAAATTGAACTTTATGATATATTTAGTAACATTGTTTAACATTTTCTTTTCTTTTTCTTTTACAGAATTATAGTAGAATTGCTGTTGAAATAATGATTACTTTTATAGTTACTGTAAGAAGTATATGTGTGTATGTATCTTTATTTAGGTCTTAATATTTATGATATTGAAATTAACTTTAGAAATTAATATGCAACGCTAATATATATAATAATTTTTACAATATTATTTTGTTACAAAGGTATATGTTATTATCACTAGAACATTGATTATTATGTGATTATTGCTAAGAATTGATCTTATTGTTTTCAAAATCTGTGAAGTAACTCTTTGTATTAATTTAGACTCTACTCTTGATGAACTTTTGGAGTTCATCGGGGCGGGGGGATGTTGCAATTATACGCTTACAGAAGGCGCATTGTACGAATATCTTTGTTTAAAAACAGAATAAGATTCTGCGCCGATCGATGTCGATGATTTTTGTTCCAAGTCTTGTCCTTTCTTTGCTTTGCCCTGTTTAAGTATGTCTTATGTTTTGTAAATTTAAAAACCTTCTCTAGGTAAGTTCATTTAGAATTTGATTTGTTATTATTAAGATGATTTGATAAACATGATTAGCAATGTGAGAGAGTTTTTAGAAAAATATTACATATTCATAACTTTTATCTCGAAACATTAGGGATTGAAGTTAAGAGCAATAGTTTAACGATTTAATTTGCTTTCCGAAAAGGGTGGGCACCCTCTTCAGGATGATTTGCAATACACATCGTGATTAAAAACATTTTATGTCTTGTGTCTCTTTCCATTTGTATTGTTTCAAATATTTTGCGCTTTCCTTGCTGTATGTAATGATCCATGATTTCCTGCAGCAAACTATTACACTACATTTAGAAACGTTTCTTTCATTTTTTATTCTTTTTATGACTGTAAAAGTGAGGCTACGTTGTGTATGTAGATCTTGTTTTATAATACTATAAAAACAAGTTTCCAAATCTGCAAAATGTCTTCAAGTGTAGGAAAATTATATTGGGTAATTATAAATTTAACTATTTTGTTAAATATTGGAATATTTTGCTTTTTTTTTTTTTGCATATTGCAAAAAACATTAATTCTATTGCGACATTTTTTGGAAAGCTAAAAATGCGAGCTGCAAAGCCCTACGTAATTCGGAATTATAATTGGAGGAAATTCATTCATGTGTCGATTGTAGTTTGTCAGTGGGAGCCAATTATTGTATTATTGTTTTAGCAATCTGTATTCAACTCGCGAAACAATACACAAATATTATCAAATAAAAAATTCCTCTTCGGTTTGTGAACTTTGTCAATAATACTATGACATATTCTGATATCGAGTCCATTACCATTGTCTGTATTTGAAAGTTAGCGTGTTTTTTTGAAATTGTAGTTCGTAATTATAAACTTCTGACAATTTATTTATTTGGTATGATCTTAAGATTTCAAATATTAGTATGAGAGTTAATAAATTTATTAAAAAATTGAATATGTTATATAGCTTACTCGACTAACAAATTTTATATCAGATTTGTTTATTGAAATTTCAAATTTGTCAAGAATATAACGTTTTAGGAACTTGGAGTTGTTTTCATTATTCTAAATAATTCTATTTTGAAGTGTGAAGAGTGTTATCGGAATTTGTAACAGAAAAAGTTGCATTCTTTTAACGGTACGTATTTCTCTGAATTTTATTAGCTTTGAGAAGAACTCGAGCAATTTATTTTCATTTATTTAAGTTTGTGGGAATTTGGGAATTTCAATAAGGTTAATTTAAAATTAGTTTCTTAAGTACGTACAAGATGGTATATTCATCGTGAAAGAAGATGATATACCCTGTATTGAATGTGAGTATCGCATACCGAAACATACATCGAACTCTGTATTAGACTATGATGATAATGTACCTATACAATTAGCTTCAGAAGCTGAAATTTCAGTGTTTTTGTGTCCTACAGCAGGATATACTTATCTACGTAAGAGACCTTCACAGTCAAAATCTGAACTATTAAACGTTATTTCCAACAAGAATGGTGTTGAAAAAGTCAGATATACCTGAAACGGAAAACTAATTATCATTACAAATGATTATTAAACTACAAAAGAAATTTTGAGAATTGAAACAATATTAAATGTTCCTGTAATTCCCCAAATATAATTTGAACAATATACTACGAAATTCACATTATCCCGTTCATATCAGTGGACGAAAGTCTAGAAAATATAGCATTAGAAATTGAAAATAACGGCCTTATTGTATCTCAAATACGATGTTTCAATAAGAAGGAATCTTCAGAACTTGCAGAAACTATCTTGGTAAGAGCCCATGGTCATAAAATCCCCTCTCAAATTAAAGAGTTTTTATCTATTGTAAATGTAAAGATTTTTGTCGATAAAGTTCATCAATGTGGAATTTGTTTTGAATTTATACATGCAACAAAAAATGTAAAGTACAATCAGCTTTATGCAGACTGTGCAACTCACATCACAATAGTGATCCTTGTTCAACTAAAGTCACATATTGTGTAAACTACAAAGGACTTCACGCTTCCGATGATCCTTCATGTTCATCTCGTGAAGAAGAAACTCAATTTTTAAAATTTAAAGCGATAAACGAACTATCTTTTATTGAAGTTAGAAGACAATTTAAAAGCTCTAAAACCAATTTTGCTACAATTGTCAAATAATCTACCATGAGAAATTACTCATGCTAAAATAAATGATTTAGTCACCTCAATACTTAGAAAATTTGAAGAGTCAATAGACAAAAAATTTTCGCTATTCATACCCAAAATAAGCTATTCTTAATGTTATTTTCCAAAAAATTGAAGAAACTGTAAACAAAATTCTTGAAACTAGAAGTTACTCCTGCTAGAAGGATAACTCAGAAAAGTAGTCCAATCTTCAAACCCAAGTAATAGTGGTTTTAATCCAATTTTACCTGTAAACAGTGTATTTATAATTTTGGTAACAGGAAATAATTGAAAATGCAAAACTTAGAAATAAGATTTCTTAAGAGACGGGACGCAACTGCTATCCTGGGTGCATCAAGTCAACTTAGAATTGTAATCATAATAATTGTTCCTTTTTTCATGTTCTCATTTATTTCATGGAGCTCAATAAGCGCCAAATTTCATTATTTTAACTCTGCAGACGTTATTACAATACAAGAAACTTGATAATAAAAAAAAAGTTGACACAAGATATCCTTATTTTAGAAAATCTCTCGTCAAGATAAAGAAGATATCTGAGGAGGCGGCCTTCTCCTAGCAGTAAATAAATGCATTCCAACAAGGCAATTTTCCCCTATCCATCAATCAGATGATGGCAGAGAATTCTTAACTGTCAAGATCACTGTGGCAACGACTACAATAACTATTATTAATGTTTATATTCCTCCAGGCAAATTTTCTTCAGAGTGACTTCATAGCATAGTTCAAGGAATTTAGTATATCATAGATTTCAATATTAACATATATCATCAGAAAGCTGTCCCAATTTAGCAAATGACCTTCTTGAATGGTTTCAGGAAGCGGAACTCTGAAATTCCAACACATTACGGTCCACACCATAAGCCTTCCCTCATTGATTTCACCTTTGTATCACCAGACATTTATCACCTAAATCATATTGAAGTTCATCCAGATTGTTTTGAAAGTGATCATTTAGCTTCTGGAACTAGCATAGCTATGGGAGATATTGATCATCATATACCGAGCAGATCACGTATCCTGTGGTCACATTTCTTTGCTTCCATCAATACTAATCATGAAATTTCTAATCTTTACTCTATTGAAAAATTCAACCATCTCTGTGTAAATAAACTTGATAAGTTTCGAAGATGGCAGAAAATGCTATGTAAAGCTATCCCCCATGGTGGTCTTTTAGATGTGGTTATCTCCTGAGCCATAAATGACGTCTTTGGCGTAAAGCTAAACGCATATATGATAAATACGTTTGCATGGCATATAAAATATTTACAGTAGAACTACATCGACTACTTACTAATATATCTCTCGAAAATATTGGGACAATTAAATAATAATTTGAGTTGGAACATCAAAAAATATTTTCAATTCATTAAAAAATCTCCAAAATAGAGTAACAACATCTCTAACTTCACATTTGATCCTATTACATAATAACTCTCCAGAGACATATCCTATCCATCAAGCTAATATGTTTACAGACGTCTACACTTGTCCACTAATTTTAGAGGGTATTCCACTGGTTGTAAGTACAAGTGAGGACTCCTCTTACAATAAACCCTTTACTGCATCTGAATTGCACAAAGCTTTGGCAAGATGCAAAAAATCGTCTGTTGGTCCAGATAATATATCTGCAGAAATATTAAAAGACATCACTACTACCAACCTAGACTACTTCCTCTCCCTGATGAATAAATCATGGTTTGCAGAAGTACGGAAATCTTCCATTGTTATTTTAAAACCGGCAAAGATTGCCAATCTTGTGGCATCGTACTGTCCTATATCCCTTATTAGTGTCATGTGTAAATTAATGGAAAGAATGATTTTGAGAAGATTTATTTGTCATATATCAATCATATCTTACTTTCATCCTAATCATCACAGATTTCTGCTCCATCGAGGCTGTGACGGCATTTTATCCATCATTCATCATCACATAATTTCAGTCAAATCCTCCAGAAAATTTATTTTGTTGCGGTGGATATTTCTCAGGTTTATGATTCAGTTTCACCTTTTAAGTGAAACTGAATCATAAACCTGAGATATCATATTGGATTGGCAATATCATATTGAAAATAATATGTGACAGCTCCAGCGTGCAATACTGAGAGAAAAATCTTGATATAAGCCACTAGCTTCTTCAATAATAATAATAATAATAAAATAAGTTTTCTTTTATTTATATACAGCAGTAAGTTATTTTTCTAATATCCATTTCGGGCAGGATTAAGAGCGATGTTCACCACTGCAACTGACGCATTTTTCTTGTAATTGAATGTTGTCATGTCCAACTGAAGCGCATCGAGCATAAGTCAAAGGTGCCCTACAAATAGTTTTTGCATGTTTATAACGTTGATATTTAAAGCAACGTAAAAGGTTTGGAATGTAGGATGGAACACTGCAATTTAGATACCAGCTCTAATAGATTGCGGTAGTGTAGGAGTTGGAAACGTGAATTTCAGGTGTTTAGTTTTTATAATTGAGACCTCTCTCCTGATTATAATGCGATGCACTTGTCGTACTTCTTGGTCAACAAGATTATCCAAAATCTTTTCCTCTGAAACATTAAATAAATAATCTGCTAACATTACTCAATGTATAATTTAACTACTATGGGGAGGTACTGCGAGTATTCAAAACCCGTTAACCTAGATACAGCTCGGGGCTCACCAATACTGCTATGTATACATGAATGGGAAAATACTCTAACATCAATATTATCAAAGCATTTCAATTTTAGAATGGTTTTGGCCTGTTCAGCAGATAAAACTTCAATCAAAAGATCAATAGATCTCATCTTGTGAAAATTTTTATGTTTTCAACTATATCATTAAGATTCTTATTAATTAAGAAAGGGGAAACATTATCAAAATTGCCTTCAGTTCATTTACTAACAAAATATTTCTGATCATGTATCATTTGTTGCTCCGTAGAAAGTAAAAAATTAGAAGTACACTCCGTAAAAAGGTTGATTATTTCTAGGCCCACCCACGACTGAGCCCAACAAGGGGATGCAGGATAACTGCACCAATGCTAGTCCGATCCTATACGCTTTCTATATATCTCTAAAGTGTGGCCTCTACACTTATCAGGTCACTAAACAGATATATGATCGCTTGCTCCATCTAAGCTGCCACCACAACACACTTCCCGTGTATTTGAAACAAAAGCCTCTGGGAGCTTCAGTTATCACTCCTTTCCAGGTATACGGGTTTCCCCGCACAGCAAACACGTGGGTGATTTAGTCCCCAGGAAAAGTTAATAGAAACAGGGCGGCTCAAGGGGAGCCTTCAACCTTTTGCAAGGCAACCACAAAGGAGGAGGAAAGTGTGAAGAAAGAGATGAGGATAGATTACGGGGTAATTCGGGATTGTGACACCCGTGTTTACTTAAAGAAAGTGAATCTCCTGAGGGTATTGAAAGCAGGTTAACATGGCAGTAGTTATCGACTTTTAGAGTTGTCGATATTATAGTATAATTGGATTTTCCACTTACTCTCTTCCATATAGTTTCTTTAAGATGTACAACCCATCAACTATGTGAAAATAGATCTTGCGAGTAACTTCAGTTATAGATGTTTAGTCTATTTTCTTAAATAATATCTTTAATCTTAAAAATACACAAAAAATTGTTAATAAATTATTTCATTAAGAATTAACTCAATGTTAAATTTTCCAGTAAGTATTCTTTGGGCAAGTGATAATTTCCTACAACATCATTTTAATATACTTCATTTTTTCAAAGCAAAAAAGAGGAAAAAATTCAAACAGAAATACATCATTCTAAACTTTCGTTTATTATAGCCTACTTTAAGGTAAGCATTTCCTGCACATGTTTAAAGAGCGTGGTGTCATCATCTGATGTTTCATGGTTCTGGGAAACAGTAATGGTCCGACAGGTTCGTGCATAAAGAAAGCAATACCTGTTTATCTTTTATAGCGGGTAGTTTACTTTCGTGAATTGCCGGTAGTAGCTTTATTTGCTTTTTTGTCCACGCGATATTTCACGATCTTTGATGATCTAACAAAGTTACTAGCTGATGCTTTAGAGTTGAATGTTCCCCCTCGAGAAATGCTTTGCTTCATTGTCAACTACTGGGTGACACGCATCAGCGTGGTTTCCCTTTTATACTGAGGAAATAGCATACTTTGAAATCAGCGTTTGAGATGCTATGGCTATCCTTCCAGATTTGTATTATGCAACTGGACAACGAAAAAAAGATTCAGAAAGGTTTTTAACCTAATTTTCCGTATCTCAGAAACTAATGTAAGATAACAAAGGCGCTTTTTATCATTTGCACTATTATCCCGATTTGTTGGATTCTCTCTCAGGCGGATTATGTTAAGTCATGTGCACTTTAAAACGGAGGAATGAACTGTTGTCAGCAGTTATCACTTTCAGACATATGATGTGTAGCATTTATTTCATATCTTCGAGATTTGAATTCCTATTTACAGGATGTTAAAGTTAAGATGTCATTAACGTGGCCATTTATTTTTTAACTCAAAACGGGACACTGGTTTATTTAGGTCAAATCATAGGTAGTCAATGAAAAAAACAACACTTTTTTAAAGTTATTTAGAAAAAGTTAGTTGGTTTAAAAGTTACGAATCGCAAACAATAAGTATTAAAAATGTTTAGTTATATTTCTCAGAAGAACATATTAATTTTAATATAGCTGGTGACGATTTCAAGCAGACGGCCAACTTGTCTAGTGGTCAGCGTGCCTGACTGCGGATAGGGAGGTTCTGGGTTAGAATCCCGGTTCAGGCATGGATGTACTTTCTCTCTCTCTCTATCCTGTCTTTGTCCTTTCCTTGTGTGTGAATGGGTATGAATGGTGCCTACCTTATAAACGGCTCCCTGTGGCATGTGTGAGGGTGCGATGGTGGCCCACCCACTAGGGTGCACGCGAGGCAACGCCTCAGCGGCAAAGAGGTCGCTGTTTCTGGCCGGTTCCTTGGGTATAAGGGGATAATACATCCCGATATACCCCAACCATTAAGGGGGGAAAAACGATTTTAAGAATGAAACTCTTGGCACGTTTTTTTTAACATTCACTTTAATCCTCAACATTAGAACTGAAATTTGGAACTGGATTTTTCTCAGATGTCCACAATTTGTTCATAATAGAAAATACTCTTCCTGCTGGAGCATTTGTATAGTAGGCAAAGATAAAATATATTCACTTATAATAGAAAAATTTTCATGCTGAAGGTTGTAGGCGCGAAAGTGTTTGAATACTTCCACTATTTCTTTACGATGTAATGTAATTAGAAATTATGAAAATACGTAAAAAAATTCAGTATCTTTATTACAGTCAATATATTACTTTTCAATTAATACATCCAGAGAGTTTTTAATGTCTTCCCATGTGAGAACCTTTTTCAAATCTGCCCAATAATATATCTCCATTTCTTTTCAGATTTTATGACATTGTGAATTGCACAGGCTCCACATCTAATACCAATTAATTCTTTTTTTAGAAATGAAAGTAATTTCGTTAATACATTGTTGGTTCCTTGAGTAACTGCACCCACTCCTCCAGATATTTACGGCTTGTTTTATAAAATTCTGTAGCCGTCTTTTTCACACATTCTTCATCGATATCAGTACCACTATCGTTCAATTTTAACATTAAGTGACGGACCATAAATGGAAGAAACTGATTAGTATGTTTCTGAGTTAAATTGTCTTTTTATTGATTGATTTCTTTTGAAACTTCAATTGCCGATACAGTCCGACTTTCAAGTTTTAAGACAGCTTGATAAAAATTTGCTGACTGAGCATGTAAAAAATAAAACCACAATTCGGATGTGGTATCGTCAAAAAAGAGGACATTTTTCAATTCTCAAAAAGTAGCTTTTTAACGGCTAATACATTTTTAAAACCTTCTCCAAAGCAGGCATCTGGTTTTGCTATAGCCGAGCATTTTTTGATATTCCGTTTCAGTTCCAGCACAAAACTCTAGAGCATCAACTTGAATCGTATAAATATAAAAAATGAATATATCTTTGAAATAACGCTTTTGTAGTCTAGGGATAGCCCATCTGCAGCAGATTTTGTTACATTGTGAATTACACGGGCTCCACATCTAATACCTATTAATTCTTTTTTCAGAAATGAATGTAATTTCGTTAATACATTGTTAGTTCCTCACCTAACTGCATCTCCGAAATTGACGTTGGCATTACCCCCACAAAGTGCTACGACTTTTGCTGTAAAATTATTATATGTCAGCCCTTCGTTTAAATAATTGACAATGATGTCAGAAGTTTCACCAGGTTGGTCTTAGAAATCTAAAATTTTTACTTTAAATTATACGTGTAAGGTTGAAAAAATGCACTACGATGGGGTATATTTTCTTCTGCGTCGCTTAGTATTGTAATACAATTGCACTTATTAAGATCACCCTTTAATTCTTTCATTACTGGAGGCGTCAAAACATTTACTACAATGGTTTCTGATTTCGTACGCGCGCATGTAAATTTGGGGTCAAAACATAATTGAATCAATTACAATCACTAGAACGAAAACTGTGGTTTTCTTATATTGTGTGATAAGCCCAGACGCCTTCTGCCGGGGCGATATCCAAGTCCTTCAAAGTTGGCACGTCCGATTTCTTGAATAAGTTAAACAATCAAGAACTCGAAGTGGCGGCACGATCGGAATTTTTAGAGTTTAAATGCTGTTCACCGCCACCACAATTCAATTCTGTACGACAATATGAGTGTATGGCGCCTCTCGGCTATCATTACGTTTCGTTCTCGCGTCCGGTTGGTGTCACATCAATGGCTTCTCAAACGTGGTTTATGAAAAACAATATGAGTGTATGGCGCCTCTCGGCTATCATTACGTTTCGTTCTCGCGTCCGGTTGGTGTCACATCAATGGCTTCTCAAACGTGGTTTATGAAAAACAATATGAGTGTATGGCGCCTCTCGGCTATCATTACGTTTCGTTCTCGCGTCCGGTTGGTGTCACATCAATGGCTTCTCAAACGTGGTTTATGAAAAACAATATGAGTGTATGGCGCCTCTCGGCTATCATTACGTTTCGTTCTCGCGTCCGGTTGGTGTCACATCAATGGCTTCTCAAACGTGGTTTATGAAAAACAATATGAGTGTATGGCGCCTCTCGGCTATCATTACGTTTCGTTCTCGCGTCCGGTTGGTGTCACATCAATGGCTTCTCAAACGTGGTTTATGAAAAACAATATGAGTGTATGGCGCCTCTCGGCTATCATTACGTTTCGTTCTCGCGTCCGGTTGGTGTCACATCAATGGCTTCTCAAACGTGGTTTATGAAAAACAATATGAGTGTATGGCGCCTCTCGGCTATCATTACGTTTCGTTCTCGCGTTCGGTTGGTGTCACATCAATGGCTTCTCAAACGTGGTTTATGAAAAACAATATGAGTGTATGGCGCCTCTCGGCTATCATTACGTTTCGTTCTCGCGTCCGGTTGGTGTCACATCAATGGCTTCTCAAACGTGGTTTATGAAAAACAATATGAGTGTATGGCGCCTCTCGGCTATCATTACGTTTCGTTCTCGCGTCCGGTTGGTGTCACATCAATGGCTTCTCAAACGTGGTTTATGAAAAACAATATGAGTGTATGGCGCCTCTCGGCTATCATTACGTTTCGTTCTCGCGTCCGGTTGGTGTCACATCAATGGCTTCTCAAACGTGGTTTATGAAAAACAATATGAGTGTATGGCGCCTCTCGGCTATCATTACGTTTCGTTCTCGCGTCCGGTTGGTGTCACATCAATGGCTTCTCAAACGTGGTTTATGAAAAACAATATGAGTGTATGGCGCCTCTCGGCTATCATTACGTTTCGTTCTCGCGTCCGGTTGGTGTCACATCAATGGCTTCTCAAACGTGGTTTATGAAAAACAATATGAGTGTATGGCGCCTCTCGGCTATCATTACGTTTCGTTCTCGCGTCCGGTTGGTGTCACATCAATGGCTTCTCAAACGTGGTTTATGAAAAACAATATGAGTGTATGGCGCCTCTCGGCTATCATTACGTTTCGTTCTCGCGTCCGGTTGGTGTCACATCAATGGCTTCTCAAACGTGGTTTATGAAAAACAATATGAGTGTATGGCGCCTCTCGGCTATCATTACGTTTCGTTCTCGCGTCCGGTTGGTGTCACATCAATGGCTTCTCAAACGTGGTTTATGAAAAACAATATGAGTGTATGGCGCCTCTCGGCTATCATTACGTTTCGTTCTCGCGTCCGGTTGGTGTCACATCAATGGCTTCTCAAACGTGGTTTATGAAAAACAATATGAGTGTATGGCGCCTCTCGGCTATCATTACGTTTCGTTCTCGCGTCCGGTTGGTGTCACATCAATGGCTTCTCAAACGTGGTTTATGAAAAACAATATGAGTGTATGGCGCCTCTCGGCTATCATTACGTTTCGTTCTCGCGTCCGGTTGGTGTCACATCAATGGCTTCTCAATGAAAATGGGACAATTTCGAGGACACCAGGACTCGTAAAACGCTCACTTCATCCACCTGCTGCGGAAATTTGATTTTCGACTAAGTGTCAATTTGTTTTTATTAGCGAATCTCGGAACTTTCCAGAGAGTTTCATTTTATGTCAAATAGAATTAAATTACAGGAATTTTAAAATACGTCATATGAATTTTGAAAAACGAAACAGAAAGTTGCATTTTCAAACCTAAAGTATGAAGAAAAAAGGGATTTTTTTTAGTCTATATTTTTTCTATATTGAAATGATTAGTAGCCATAAATATGAGGCTGTCATTTGGCTTATACATTCGGAAAGAATTGGCTATCACAAGCGAGACTATCGCTTTAATTTTATCAAAACTTTGTTTAAGACAAAATCTTCACCCCCCCCGTTAGTAGGATATCTCAATAGTGAAGATACTTGTATGAAAACTTTGTATAAAAGTTTTTTAAGTTTTGGTATATATATCAATGGAATGAAGCAAAATTTTAAATATTCATGAAGAAATTTCTTATTTACAGCTATTTTTAAAGAGAATGTTCAATAAAATTTCGTAAATTTTTATGATCTATTTTTCTGATCATATATTCTTTATCATTGGATATTTTCTTAGGTTTTGCTACGTTTCGAAGAACATTGTCTTATAAACCTTATGCCCAAATTAAATTAAGTTTGACATTACAATTTTCTGTGGAGTGTTAGCCGTTTTGTTAAAATTTGACAGAAACTGGCTTCACAAAATGTTTGCTAAATGTAATTAAAATTTTGGCTAATTTTATATTTTTAGATTATACTTTATGTATGCAGAAGAGAAAAGAAAATTAACTTTTAAGGAAAAGTTGGCTCGAACACATGTGGACACCAGCTTTCATGCATTGCACAATTTTTTTTCTATTGTAGCATACGTTAAAGCAGCAGGCAACATTATTAAAAGCAGTGATAATGACACTATCATCATAGAGAAATTTCTTTTTTGTGATATGTAATTAGAGATCACTTCCATTATGTGAAACATACAAATTGTAACACTATTTATTAGGAAGCAAATCCATTTTAACGTTTGTTACTATACATTGCTTTGATAAGCAGTTAAGATACAGCAGAATTTACTTTACATGTACCTTCAAAGTTGATGAAACAAGAAGTTACCTGCCTTGCTGTATAAAATAGTTTTTTAAGCATATAGAACTTCTCCCAAACACCGATAACTTATGTTTCGTTGTATAAACTTGTGTTTTGTTTTGCGCCCTTAGATGTACCTCAGAGTACAACACACTTGTTATTCTTTTTTTACAAATAGTTATAAGACTGATGAATGTAACGGTTTTTATTTTAGGCTTTATTTTTTATCAATAATACTAATACAGTGTATTTTTTACCACTCAAATACAATGCACATTATTGTGACAAATTATAGTTACTTATTAATAAATATTTGAGTGACTTCCTATTAACTATGATTATGATGTCTTATATATATAAATATATATGTATCTTAATACCATACATTTTCATCTTAATGGTCTTCAGAGCCGCTATCACGTTTCGGAAACGAAAATCACCCATTTTCCACCAAATTACTGCGGATCCCCCTTCTTCCCACATTGGAAACAAGTAATTTCATTTGGCTTACTACAATAGAATTATGAGACAAGCTAGAAGATTTATTTTAGCATAATGTAAAAAAACAAGAAAAGAATTTTGCCTGACATCTCTTTCAAAGTAGATGCTTGAGAGTTTTCCTTACCAGACTGGGACGAATTTTGCCCACTATCTATGAAAAGTTTTTTTGTGAACTTCACTGGACGTCGTGATATTTTTCGCATTACGTTTGGCAGTATTTAAACAAGCACAATAATAGAATAAATGCACAATAGGGAATAAACAATAATGGCAACTGACTTAATGATGAGCCTGACACTCCTGAGGCCCCATCTGTCCAACAGGAATCCCCATATGAAGGAGGTAGAGCCCATGCAGAAGCTTCCGATGGTGTACGCCAAGTTCAAAATGCTGTCCTGTCGCTCACACGCCCTGTAATCCTAAGAAAAAGAAAAAAAGCACACGATTCAATTCCTCTGTGATGTAATCACTCACCATCTAAATATATACGACAGGAATACAGTGGGTTAAAGAACTGCAAGTTCGCTATCCGAATTTTTCACTAAGAATTTAATGTAAAATAATGAATTTCGCATTAAATTTACTAAAAATATATATATATATATATATATATATATATATATATATATATATATATATATATATATATATATATATATATATATATATATAGTTTTATATTTCTTAACATTTTTTGTGTATGGGACGTTAAAGAACATGCCCAATGTCGATTGCTTTTCTCTCATGTTTATGGCTGGGTGCAAATTTGGAAGAATTCGCCGGAGAACTGACGCCGGCAAAACTCCGGAGAACAAGTGACGTCAGAAAACGTCACAAAATGGGCGTTCCGAGAATAATTTTAAGTTTTCCAGCGAGTTAGAAATATCTGGCAGGGCACCGGCGGCACCACCAATTTTATTTGTAATTTTACTTTGTTTTTGTACGCACTTCGTGTAAATGGCTTCAAAATAAATTTATTAAATTTTCCTTCGATGAAGAGGCATTTTTAATAGATCTATACAGGAGTAAGTATATTTAATAAATTTTAAAGAATCTTTAATCTTTTTCTACATTAATTAATTTTAATTTATTAATTAATTTTATAAATCATGCAAAAATGTCTATGGGACACAAAAGATAACAGTTATTTTCATAAGCATAAAAAAGCACCATACATCGTGAAAGATATTCAACAATTGTTTTATGAAACATTTGAAAAATCTGTAACAAATAATTACATTAATTATTAAAAATTTAAGTTTTATGCAAATGAAATAAATTAAAATCGGCTTATTTTCTTATACTTAATATGCCTTTATCTTGATTTATATATAATGCTAAGCAAAATTAATTCCAAAATTGAATATATTTTATCTAATGTAATTAAAATTTATTCTTTTAATTGAATTAAATAGAACTTGATTTTTATATAATCAAGAAACGTTTATATTTTTGTTACAAATTTGTATTGTTGATGTTGTTTAGGTGTTATGAATTTTTTATAATAAGTTTTAATTCTATTTTATTAAAGAAACATTATTGTGAAATATTCTATTAAAAATTATATTACTAAATATTATATTTTACATGTATAATAAAATATCAAGGTCAATACTTCCTGGAAATTTTTAATTTGACTCTTAGAAATCTGTATGAAGCCTGTTTAATTGCTTATAATTGATAAACCATTATCTTCTGTAAAACATGAATATTTTAAATTTAATTTATGGAATACACTGAAATGAATTAATAAAGAGAAATTGTATAATTATTTAATTATTTGTGTATGCAAAACAAATTTTAAATAATTAAATTCTTAAAAATTCTGGAATGCATTACAATTTTCACTAATTCCAAGAAATAATTATTCTATTACTTGTGGAATTATGCTGAAATATTACTTAAAATACATTACATTCAAAGTAATGTTATAATTCAATGAGTTTGACCAAATTTGATACATGAATTTTTTATGAAATATAAGCTTGTTTAATTAGATAATTATAAGTTATTTAAGTTAAAAATTATTAAAAAAATCATCAAAGTAGAGAAAATTACGTGCAATTACGTATTTTAAAATTTTATACAGATAAATAAGAAATATATACATAAATAACAGTTATAATTTCACAAAACTCATATTCTGTTTCAAAAAAATTATTTAATCTTTCAATACAAATGTAATTACAGAAAAATATCAAATAGAAAATTAACTTCACAAATTCAATAGAATAATAACGTCCCAAAGTCACATGACATGACGTCATTACTCCGTCTCAGTGAGTTCACGAGGAATTCTCCCAGCACCGAATTCTCGGAATTTCACCGGAAAATTCTGCTGTAGTTTGAGCTGGGCCTAAGACTTCCCGGAAGTGATTAAGGACATTGTTATTGTAAAGATCCTTAACCTTACTGATATCAGCTTAATATGGGTGCCATTCTTAGACCATTGCTTTGACTTCTACCCACTTTTTCAAACAATTTTTTTTAATGGCAAATATGTCAGCATTTGTCAGAATTCTAATTTGATTGAAATCCAATCAGTTTCAGTTTTGAATGAAACTAAAACTGAAACTGGTGACCTAATATTCTGTTGGGGAAGAAATTTTTCCGAGAAGTGTTCTTTAGAATTCGTTTTAGTTCATTATCCGAATATGTGTTCGTTGTCCGAATACAAAAACCTTTCGTGAAAGTGTTCGTTGTCTGATTTGTTCGCAGTCCGAATTGTTCGTAAACTGATCACCCAGTGTAATTTTCTTAGCATACTCGCAATTTGGTTCTCTTTTTCTCATTAGAATTACACAATTTCTCATCAGTTTCCCAGTAAAAAAAAGCAGATAAAATTTAACAATATTAACCGTTATATAAATTTTAAAAATAAATAAATATATATATTCAAAGGTTTTATTTATTATTAATACTTCATTCACATTATTACTTGAAATTTAATATTTTAATTATTTTATTTCAATAACTAAATTCTTAGTTATTTTATAGTAACCAAAATAAAAAATTTCAATGCATAAAAGTCTTAAACGTGAAGTCATTTGCTAGCGATCTCAGCTTTGTTTGGTCTGTTGTGAGCATTAAACTGTGTTTCAATCTTAATTTTTGATACCTTAAAAGAATTTTTATCGTTGTTATTTTAACTTTTAATTTGTATAACTTTGTAATAGTTAAGTGTGTGTTTGTTCTTAAATTGTATTTTTCTTAAATGCTGTTATTATATCTGTTGGATTTTATTTTCTCTCGCAAGTCCCATTTTTATTGTTGGCCATATTAATGTTGGTTTTTTCATTAATTTAATTTTTTAATAAAATAAAATTTAGAAATCAAATATATATATTTTATTATTATTAAAACATATTTCTACATATTGAATAACAAAGAGGAAAATGGAAATGTCTAAAATAGACGATGTCCAAAAAATTACCTGCAAGTGCCCTGATCTTGTCATCAATATTGGATGAAACTCTTACCATCTAATTTGTAAGCAGAAATTACCAAAAATTGGTAAAAAACAAATTGCAAACTACAACTGATTGAGAGTAAACTCATATAAAAAATAAGTCTAGTTTTGAAAAATTGCACTTTTAAATGTTGAGTTTATTACAAATTAACTTCATTAAAATTGGAATATGTATGGAACTGGAATCGTCTTTCCAGAAATCTAGTAAAAGTATTTGACGCAAAAATGGCATAATTTTGTCAAAAATAAGAATATTTCTTCAGCTACACAATTTAGATCTTAGTAAAATGCTTATCAAGACTTTTGAAACCCCCCTTTAATTTACGGGGTGCCAAACACAGATTTTTCTTCAAATTTCGTGCAGCAATTGGTTGTTATAGTAATATATACTACGAGGACACAGTTTACCTGATTAATAATTAAACCAAAGACACGATTATTGAATACATGGTCTCTCAGTAGTAATTATCATAATAAAAAGCTAATAATTTGCGAAAAAAATAGTTGAATTCTATTGTTACAATATAAAAACTTACCTTAAAAATATTTCCTTACACAAATTTTGAAATATAATTTACTAATAATTATTCTCTTATTTAACTCTTATATAACTAGACTCTTAAAATCACATTTTTTCCAGTAAAAAATATAAAAGGATTTTGATTGGTCAATGAGAAGAAAAATCTTGGAAAACGACTCTGATGAAATAACATTATTTGGTGTGTGTGTGTTGGAAATGTACGAACTAAACAGCTGATCTGTTAATGAGCTTTTCTAATACAATGTCATTTTCCAATAACGCAAGAAACGTTTTTGTTCCTAACACATTTTCCGAATTTCTGTTTTATTCGAATTATTTTGGCTTTTCAATCATATTTCTTTCGCTCAAACAAAAAAAAAAAAAAAAAAGATTCTTGAAAGTATTCGCATCGGTGATCAACTGGACTAGACCTTCAAAAATTGTTTTTTTCATACTCCATTAGAAAATCTTCGAATTTTAACGAATTCTGATGAATTTTCTTTCTTTTTTTTTTACACACACACATATATATATATATATATATATATATATATTATTTCTGTCTTCCTTGGCCTATTTCCTGTTAATTTTAACAATAGAACACAACGAGCATTTTTTCATGTTCCTTTTGATTATTTATAAAGTTCTGAAGAATCTTTTTTCTCGAAAAAAATCTTTTTCTCGAAAAAAATCTTTTTTCGCTAAAAAAACAAACAAATAATAATAAAAGTGCTTTCTTTGTAACGGAACAGTGCGTGGACAGAAGCGTTTTTCGGTGACCAGCAATCTGTACAATGAATAAGACGATAATATTCACGATCATGGCCATTCACAAATTGATTTAATAGAATTTATTTCCCGGTTTTGTTTTTTCCCTACCTAAACGGCTCAAATCAAATTATTCATCTGAATTAAATGATTTCAATAACTGGTTAAACACATTGATTGTGAAAAAAGTTTCATATGCTGTGTCCTTGATGTTTTCTTTTTTTAACCTTGATAAATATATTCTATTAAAAAATTTTACAAGATTTATTTAAGAAAAACTACTTAACTTTAACGTTTTTATTTATTTATTTATTTTTTTATTTTGAACACATTTATAACTAATTTTCTTATTCTTTATTTAATACTGCTGTCAAAATTTCCTTAAGAATAGTTCACCGTTCTTTATCAAAGATTACTTAAAGCTTAATATTCTGATTGTGAAGAAATTCTGACGAAACATTACATAAAAATACTTTAGGAACTATGCTAGAATTCTATGCGAGGATTGTTAAAATTTTTATCTATGTAAAGAGAAAGACTTTTGGAAATTCTAATACGAAAAAAGCTATAAAATGGCACTCTAAATCATGCCTATGATTCATACTGGAACATTTCTTTCATAAAAGAAATAACACAAAAAAAGCAATAAAGATATTTTATTCCTTAAAGTTTCAGAACGAGCAATGTGTAGCTTTCAGAGAATTATTAGTAAATTATTTACAGAAAAATTCAAAAAAAGCAAAGATAAATATACTTTCTTTTATATAAATAAAGTACATGAAACAACTCAAATTTTATATTCTGTCAGACACACAGAAGAACAGTTTTTACAAATAGTGTGCATGTCACTTTTTTCCTAAAATACTACTAATCTGCGCAAATTTTGTAAAGATACGTACTTCAACAATAGAAGAATTTTAAACTATCATTGATCTGAACAAATGAATACACAAATAACAGAAGTAATTCCTTCACATTGTTTTTAAATATCACGTAAAACAATCAATGTTAATTTTCATAGGTTATAAATGATGTATTATTTCCATTTTGTTCAGGATAATGTTCGTAAAAGAATTCAATTTGGAAGGATTGCATTTGTTGATTTTTCACAAATGCAATCCTAATCTGTACCAAAATGTCAATTATAGTTAAAAGAAATTGCAATCTGCATTGTATTACGAATATTTGCTTAGAAACAAATTCATTTTCGGAAGGAAACTAATTACAAATTCTGAATTATTCACCCCATGAACAAATAACCTGTATATGAAATGGAGAATCAGCAGTAACGATAATATTTTACTGAATATATAACAAATAAATTTCAATTACATTCTTCACATGTAATTGAGCAACAATAGTGAACATAAATCACCAATAAAACTTATTCATTCTTTGTGAATTTTATTTTAAACTTTTTGATCTCCGATTTTTTTTACATATGCGCAATGAAACAAATATGGGTTTTAATAGTAGTGTTCTGCTAAATGTCAATTTTTGGTTAGTCAAAAATATTTAAAGATAACGTATTCTTCGATTTCATTTTTATTATTATTAAATTGTTCATTTTTCGCGATTAAAATTTTGTAAAACTTTTAATGATTTTGTGTCATTTATAGATAAATTATTTCACTTTCATTGATTTGAAACAAAATCTTCCAATTAAAACCTTTGATTTAAAACCTATTGCAGTCATTCACAATTGTCAACAATTGATATTAATTGGAAAATCCAAACGCCAATTCCAAATTTTCATTTTGTATCATAAAGAATTTAATTTTTATAATTTTGTATACTCCATCCTGTGTGTTTCAATGTTTTTGCAGCAGTAAGTTATGAGAAAACTATATATTGCAACAGGTAAACAGATATTTATTTTTGTATTATATAAAATAATAATCGCCAATATATTTCTTAATAGTTTTATAAGTTACGACTCAAGAAAAAAAAGACGTTCTTTATCTTGAAATATTTTATTCAATAATTTTTAATACTTTAATTTAGAACAAACAAAAACTTACATTTATAGTGTTGCCAATGAAAAAGATAAAATTCAGAAAAATTAACAAATATCAGTTACAACTTACTCCCACCTTTGTATTGTGATGGACCTTTATAAACAATACAAACAAAATTACACTAAATTACCTAAGAAAAGCAAAATTGAAGTCACTGGTTTAGTCTATAAATCGAGTCGTTTCACAGTTCGAAAACGTTGACCACACCGAGTATGTTTATTTCTGTCTGGATTAACAGCATTTTTAGGTGTCTTTGGCAAAGGAGTAATCACTTCAGGAATGTTAGGAGCTCCATTTAAGGCACCACTTGCAGACTTTCCAGCCTTCAGAACGCTCATCAGTATATTTCCCTTTAGATCATTCATATTTGAAGGGAAAATGTGATGCAGTGGACGAAGAATTTCTCGATTTGCTACCCGCAATTTGGCAAGTATCTCAACATTTTCCTTGCCTTTGAATAACTCCAAAATAGTCACACAAGTTCTTCCCAAACGTAAAACCAATTCGTAAAATCTGTTTGATGCTTCGAACCATCAAGGATTGAAGGGCTCGTGAAGTTCCAGTAAAGTTCGTACCGTTGTCAGAATGCATTATTGATCATCTTCCTCTTCTTGTAAAAAATCTTTATTGCTTGCATAAATGTTTCAGATGACAAGGATGTAACAAGCTCTAGGGGAACAGGCCTGTAAACGGCACATGTAAACAGTACAATCCATGCCTTGATACCTTGGCGTAAGAATAAAGATCCAGTCAAATCAACCTCAGTGACTTGAAATGCAGCAAGGTGTTTCATTATATCTAAAGGTAGGGATGAGGTATCGAGCTTTACTGGTTTATTGAGTACTTCTCGCAAATAACACATTTGCTTATCTCACGAACTATCCGTCGCCCTCGAGGAATCCAGTAATGTTCTCAAATGCGGTTCAGAGTCGTTTGAACACCACTGTGTCTTATATGTTTATGAACATTCTGGATGCAAAGTTTCCCACTTGGATGATTGGGAAGTACTGTTGATATTTTTGAAAAGCATATGAATCCTCATCCAAAATAAATTTAATTTCAACTTTTATGATTCCAGATTCTTCATAAAATTGTACTGATTTGGCATATTTTCCCTTTAACTTGGGCCTTTCTTTGAACTACGCAAGTCCAGCTTTCTCTTTATCTCTTCACATGTTAACTTTGATGTGATTCGGAGAGAATTTCTTTTAGAATTATGGGAAAAAGTAAAATCCAGGCAATCATTCGGAGAATCTTAAACTATTATATTTCTCAAGTTATCCTATCTCCAAATTTTTCGTTTGCATCTACACTCAGGTTTGTCAAGACAGTCTTGCGTCGTTCCAACATAGCTTCTTCACAAAGAGTTATTTCAGAGTAGGGCCAAAGTTCTGGTGGATTATGTAACCAGTCTGGACCCTCCCACCATTTACTTTGCAATTTCTCCAGCTACATTCCTCCAGTCATTAACTTTGGAAAGCTTTCTTATTTCCTCGACTCTATTTCCTACAAATATATTTCAGTGTTCCTTTTTGGTTACCACTCTGGAACCAACTTTTTCAACAATAACTTTTTGGTTACCACCCTATCATGGAATCACTTTATAAAGTTGTCTTCAATGGCAAGTGTAGATCTTCGAGTATACCGACAGTCATTCTGGCTCCATTAGTAGCTGCTAACAGTTCTAATCGAAGGATGGTAGGTCTTTGAGCTGGTGCTACTCTAGCTTTTGCTGCAACTAACCTTATACTTATTGATCCGTACTGTAGCAGTATATTTGGGAATAAAGTTGCAAGTGAGGTAAATCCAATAGGACCATGTATACTCTTGCCGATAGAAAGTAATTTCCTCTTCGTAATGGCCTCATCATCTTTTACATCTATTTTGGCATTTACGCAAAATAGCTCCTCCATTTGAGTGTCCCATTTTAGTCCAAGTTCATTTTGCTCGAGGCCTTGAATTTCACTATGAGCCCAATACCTCAAACTCAAAGGATGCAGCATTCATGACCTCTAAAGCTTGCTTCTTGAATATCTCCAACTCTTTTTCATTTTCAACACTGACTGTCAAGTTGTCTACATAAAATTCTCCTTTTAACTTATCGCACACACACACACAACTGTGTCTTTAAGAGTATATAATTTTGAAATTCTTCTAAACTAAGATTGTGTTTTATTGTAGCATTCAGAAGGAAGGCGTTAGATTTCATTCCAAATACTGTGTCTGAAAAATTCCAGTTCTGATCGATCATTCTCTCCACCAAAGAAACATCAGATAATCACTATTTGCAGATTTCAAGTTAAGTTTCAAGAATGCTTGCTTTCTATCCGCAATCACACCGATGGCCTTAGAACAAAATCTCGATAAAAGTATATATATATATATATATATATATATATATATAATATATATAATTATAAAGCAAAATAAATTATATTTCTCAAGTTATCCTATCTCCAAATTTTTCGTTTGCATCTACACTCAGGTTTGTCAAGACAGTCTTGCGTCGTTCCAACATAGCTTCTTCACAAAGAGTTATTTCAGAGTAGGGCCAAAGTTCTGGTGGATTATGTAACCAGTCTGGACCCTCCCACCATTTACTTTGCAATTTCTCCAGCTACATTCCTCCAGTCATTAACTTTGGAAAGCTTTCTTATTTCCTCGACTCTATTTCCTACAAATATATTTCAGTGTTCCTTTTTTGTTTTATTTATATTTCACTGTTTTTCCAATTTCATATTTTTCATATTTTATCTTATATATATATATATATATATATATATATATATATATATATATATATATATATATATATATATATATATATATATATATATATATATATATATATATATATATATATGAAGGATGCATCAAAGACTAGAAAGATTTTAGTCATATTGCTTATTAGTTTAATAACTGGTCTATGAGGAGTATAATGACTAGGTCTCTCAATTTCATTTTTTGGACAGTTTCTATGTCATCCTTTTTGCACCGCTTGAAGCCTTTCCATTAATAATTCCTACTTCGACACAATAGCGAATATGTATTACTTCTGGAGTTTGTCTTACTCCGAAAAGTTCTAGGGACAAAACTTCTTTTCCTGAAGGTGAAAGTTGAAGTTCTTCGGCTAATTCTCTTTCTATGTAAGATCGATGAGAACCATAATTTAGTAGATCACGAGCATATTGTATTCTTTCTTTGTTTTGAAGTCCTCAAATAAATGACATTTTGTAAAGAATGCTTTGAAAATAGTACTGCTGCGTTCACTTCTTCCGGAAGACATATAAGAATTTCAGCACCATTTGATGGGCAATTCTGGACAAAATATTATACAATGCCCTTTTTTGCAGATAACATAACACACATTACTGTGACAGTTTTTTAGTCATATACCCACCCTTTAAGTAAGTTTCCTTTGTTATGAGAGCTGCTCTTTTTTGTTCTTGTGACATGGTAGTAGCTTTGTTACAATCTTGATTTGGATGATGATTTTCGCAAAATACACACTTAGTTCTTTCCTTCATAGAGGAAATTAAGACCGAAGCAGAGAGAATATACTATTCTTAAAAGTATTGTTTTCCTTATTAACATTAACTTGCGTTCCGATACTTGACCGAGTTAAATTGATCGCCATTAACCTCTTGCCTTAAATACTTCATAAGCTTCTCCAGGGATCTTTGACTGCATTGCTTTCGTTTGATACCCTGCATCTCTTTCCCAAAATATCTCCAGGAAGACAGGATTCGATAAAGGAGATAAAAAATTTGCAAATTTTTCTTTAGATCTTTCTAAGGTATCTAAAGCTCTTAAACGGGATTCTAGCTGGTCATATAAAGTAGTCAAATGAGTACATTTTCTACCACTTATAGCATTTTTCATCATCATTTTAAGTAATTCACGAGCACACGCATGTACTAATATATTAATATTCTCTGCCAAATCTTTCTTTCAATAACTCAGTCGCTTTGGTATAATTTTGAGCTGTAGGTGGAAAACTTTCAATTAAACTGGCAGCTCTAGATCCATGAGTAATTGTCTGAATTAAGTATTGAAACTTAGCTTCAGCAGCATCTCTTCCTCCTCATGAATTGTCGAAAACTGGTTCCAGAATCTCAAAAAATCTCCCTTAAATGTCTAAATTTCTAATTTTGGATTATTTTTCTAATTTTACATTTATTTGGATTTCAAAACAAATGTCATATTAGCTATAATTCAAAGAAAATTTCCGTGAATTATTAGTTTGAAACACGTTCCACCAAGAGATATTCTGTGGGTGATCAATTAGAAAACATAATCCATTATAAGACTTTGTTCGAATCGAATTGTTCGTAAACCTATTATTATTTTGCCTTTTTTCTTTCTTTTTTTTGTGAAATCGAATTATTTGTTCTGGAAACTCTAAAAATGAAATTAAGAAAAGTATGTATCATTTTTTTTAGTAAGTTTATTAAAAAAATAGATATAGGCTTGCATATTAATCAGTTCTTTTCATTTTATGTTAATGGGCATCAAAGAACATGTTCAATGTTAATTGCTTTCTCTCTTTTTGAACACTTTCCGGAGGTGCATTGTTGTTGTAAAGATCCCTAACCTTACTGGTATCAACTTGGTCTGGGTGCCATTCTGAGAACACTGCGTCCTGATTGATCGTCCCACTCAATCAACGAATAAATAAGGGGAGGGGAGTACTCAAAATGAATTGAATTTCGATTTTGAGAAAAATTTAAATTGAAACTGATGAACTATTTTGATCATAAATTTTTTATTGAAAATTTTTTCTGTTGTACAGAACTTTGATGTTTACTAGATAAACAATATGATTCGAGAGAGATGATTTTCGGTCCGTTGGGTTTGGTAATCATGCTCCGAGAGCCGAAGTGTTCGTTAGAATTCGTTTTAGTTCTTATCGGAATGTGTGTTCGTAGTCCGAACACAAAAATCTTTCGTGAAAGTGTTCGTTGTCCGATTTGTTCGCCAACCGAACTGTTCGTTAACCCACCGTATTTAGGTAACTTTTCATTTACTTGCGCTAAATCAGCGCACAAGAAAGAAAACTTGTCTGAATTCATGGTCCGCTGATAAAAGAAGCGGACTGAATGAAAACTTTTCTGTGAATAGTTCAAATCATAACAGGGGCTAAAAATTATTCTCAAGACGCTTTTCTACTGCATAAAGATGATGGGCTGGAATCCAGCCATTGCTGAACAACAGGAGGATTTCTACTTTCGGCCTTATGCAAGCTGTCGGGAAGAGTGTTAGGGAGTCTTCCAGGTTTTCTCCCTTGCAAAACATAAATGCGGCCCTGTCTACGAAGAGGCATTGTCAGAAGACACTGTGGATGATAATGTTTTAAAATAGCCTTAGGATATTAGGTTGCTTACTACACGGAGTCAAAATCATAATACCATTTTTTATAAATGTTCTGAGAGCCATATGTCAAATGGTTGCTCTGAATTTAAAAAACTTTTGAATTGTTGGACATATAAACGTTTGTATAATATGTTACTTAGCTCTCCCGTTTTTGAATTTACATGGAAATGTATACCACATTAGATATGTAAGACTTTGAGAATTGTCTCCGAAAACTATATCCAAGATTGATAATTTCACTCTATTTATATTAGCACAATATTCGATATGTAATTAAAAAGAACACAGATGAAAATGCTTCTGCTTTTTGATTTGTAAGCATAAAACAAGTGTTACTTTTGACAGTTACTTCATATTTTTAAGAGATGTTTATGAGATGTTATAATTATGTTTTTGAATTATATGTACTGAAAAGAAAAAGCGGTACTTTTACCGTTGCTTTTGGTCTTAAAGAAATGACGTGTTTTTCAGAAGAATCTGAAAAAAAATGTAGATGGGATGCTTTATTAACCTAATTGCTAAGAAAAAGCTGAAATTCAGTGGCTCTCGGTTAAGACAAGTCACCAAATACAAAAAAGCAACTAAATACAGCAAAATTTGTCTCATTGAAAGACTCAGTGTTGCATGGTGATCGATTACCGTGCAATTGCTACACAGTTTCCAGCAGAAATAAACATTGGATCGATAAGTGTGATAATTGTTTAGTTTATAAAATGTACATAAAAAAATGCTTGTACTATATTTAGTAGTCTCTGAAAAGGTTAAGATTTTTAACAATACAAGTCGAATATTTATTACAATAATTTACGATATTTTTTTTCTTTCCCGATTATCAGAAGCATGATGGAAGAAATGCGCATCATGTCACACTTCGGTGTCACGAATGGCATGTAATCCGGGGGAAAGTTTGCATAACTTGTCATGGAAAGTATGAAGCATCATGTCTGGGATACCATCGCGTTTCAAGGGTTGCCAACTTAAATGATTTTAATAAAAGTGATGGCTATTTCTGAAACTGCATTGCACGTCGAATACTAGTTTTATGAGTACTTATGCCAAATCAACCTTATGATGAAAATATCTGTAATAGAAGTTAATCACTTCGAAATTTATACATCATTAACATTAGGACCCGTCACCTTAACATTTCACTGAAGCAACGTAATCCTTATACTTGCTTTGTCTTCAGGGGCGAGTTAAATGCGATTAAATTGGAGCTTGACTCTAATATTTCTTATGACTATGATTTTGGAGATTCTACGGGACACTCATTCAGCTGCAGTGCACTACAACATCTAAATGGCTGGTCGTCTGTAAATGATGAAACAAACGTATCTCTATTCTGCTCAAACTGAAAAAGATTTCTCAGAACATCCATCGCTAATGGATTCCACACCACGTGTAAGTATTAGTGGTAACGAAATCACGGATAGAAATGGCAGTGAGGAAGAAACGTTCACTGGATCCCCGCTTACTTTTCAAGAACTTTACTCCAATGAAAAATTTAAACAAATGCTATTCTGGAGAATTCCACCTGCGCACCACCTGGCGCTCTTCTAGAGATCAGAGGGGATCGAAGCTCACAGTCTGCTTTGGCCACCTAAAATGTCTATCGAATGAGTCACTAAGTTCTAGCCCAATAATAGAAAATGCTGCGACCATACACGATCACATATTGAATTGCGTTGGACTAACCAGAAAGGACATGACATCAGATCCTCTTACTGTCATGGATTTTCTGGCAGTCAACAACTTTGTGGAGTTGATCTGACTCATGTCAGATCTGTTAACAACAACAACAAACGTTATTAACGAAACAGGGTGTCAGTAACTTCTACTTGTGGTGAAATAAGATAGGTGGAAGAGCCATTGGTTCGGTTGTATATAGTACTCATTGAAGTACTTTCTAAGCACGTTTAGACAGCTTTGTCCATCATAGTTTATTGCTAACCTCATATCACTCAGAAGGCTAGCCACTGATGTCTTGTGTCGCTAAATTCCAACACCAGAGCGTTTCTAAACCGTTATTCGTTCGCTTGGTATGAGTACTCACCACGACAGTTTTCAGACAACTGACAAACCGTGCATCTTTTGAGATAATCCCTTACATCATCAGGTCATCTCAGGACAAATACACATACAACCACAGAAACCCTTTTCTATTACGAGTTATAAATTTTTATTACTGATCACGTGTTGTTCCTGCAACCTACTATATTAATGTCATTAAGATAGCTTAAATTCATAATTCATTGGTTTTTCAATGTATGTATCATATACTATTCGTCTTAAATGGCAGATATTATCACAGTTAAAGGTTTGTACATCCACGGCAAATTGATCCTAAAAACACGACCACATGTTGCATATATTGATGTGAAACATTTCAATTTATAATCACCGTGTGTCTTGCTAAAATATCTGACAAAATTAAAAAATTCTATTTCGAAATATATATTTTTAACAATGTTTGGGTTTATTCACATAATTCTCTCTCACTTCCGACATCATACATCTGCACAAATAACATTGAAAGCTATGCTAATAGAAATCGGAAGATTTAACTTTTTTTTCTTTCCATGTGAATATAGGTGTAAAGAAGTTACCAGTTAATTTCAAAAACTGATTTATGATATTTATAATGTTTAACTCTATTATAAAATGTTATTTTTTGAACTTTAAAATAATTATTCGCTAACAATATTTTATTTATTTTGGCTTAGGTAAATTGTGCTCGAAGTAATCCAAATTAATTTTGAATTATCTCTTTAAAAAAACTGTTATAATTAGTTTTTAAATAAAAAGTAATATCAATAACTTAATAAACTATAATAACCATGGTAAATGAATTTTTATTTATTCCAGCTTTATAGAGCTGCATGAAGTTCATTGAATTATTAATGTTTTCATGCTTTCTGGCGTGCATGGAAACTATATATATATACACTCAAGGAACAGCATTATATAATGGCCACTTGTGAGAAAACTATCAGGAAGTAAAATAGTGTCTTCATGCTCCATTCACCATGCGTCCCACAACAACGAACTCGTGTAGTGTTTGTATGTGTCAGTTTTTATTTTAGTCACCAAATATGATTTCAGTGTGAAATATATTTCTGAAATTTAATTGCGATGTTGACAGATACTGAAACAAAAAATGAGCCAAACTGATATTAAGCAGCGGTCATGCAGCAAAATATTGCACGCAGTTATATGTAAAACACACTGGTTGTCGATTTGTACCAACATTTTGGAGAAATGAAATACATACATATCAAGTTGCATGAAATGTTCATTATTGAATGTATGATTAGGCGCTATATGTTTTTCATGTACTTACTAATGAAATTCAAAAATCTAAAAAAATAAGCTCTAAATATGTGTCGTTATATGGAAATTGCTTTATTATGTCAAAATTTATCGTAAAAACAATACGTAAACGTGAATGTAAATGTGATTCGGAAAAATCATGAATTCCGATATATCAAAAAATCCGATATTGAATTATGATCATACAAAATATCTTCAGGGTGGAATATAAGTAGTCTGCATGAAAAAAATAATATAGGTTTGTAACGGAGTTACAAACCTATATTATTTTTTTAAATATATAGGCCTAAAAAAATATATAGGCTATATTTTTTTTAAATATATATTTAATTAAATATATATTTTTTTATATATAACGTTCAAAGTAGTTTTCCATTGCGTCTGCGCAAACAGTCTATAAACTGTTTGCGCAGACGCAATGGAAAACTACTTTGTAACGAAGTTTTCCATTGCGTCTGCGCAAACAGTTAATGCTATCGTTTGCATTTTGTGAGACATTCTTTGATAAAAGAAAACTTGCTGTGCTATGAAATTTGTGAAAATGTATCGTTATAATATGTCTGAAATTGAAGTATCACGCTATCAGAGTAGAGTCATCATTTACTTCCATCTCTGTTCCAAAAAGTCACCAAATCATGCCTACAAGCTTAGATACTTCTGTTGTATCATGAGAAGGTTTGGTGCCGAGAGTTGAAAAGCAACGACTGTGACATTCAATAAGAAGAATACTCTGGCTGGCTATTGATGCCTGCGAGAATTTGTGGAAGAAAATCAATCCGAGAATTAAATGTTACTATGGAGTTAAACTTTTGTGCGCATCAGTCACAAGTGCCTACTCAGTCAGATATGCACAACACTCATCCGCTCGACACAAGACAAAATTCGAGATTGTGGTTGTCTTGAATAAAATAAGCAGCAGTTAAAAGAACGAAAATCAGAATAGGAATTGCAATCAAATTGAATATTTGTGTAAGCGATGAATGATTGAATAATATACCATATTATTAGTAAGAACTTTCAGAAGGTGTATACCGATAGTTGTTGGTCAAAAGAAATAACTCAGAAAATATCTAATTTCAAGGGCTCAGGTTCATATAATATTAGGACGAGTGTCATCCAATTCACACACAATACTGAAAAACTGGAGATGTAGTGTTAGGATACCCTACATTCTCTTCACATGATGTCATAGGACGGCGAGGAGGCTCAGCTGGCTCTCCCAGGGTGCTTGTGCTGTTTGCCGTGTAGGGCCATGATCTCAACTTACTATTAATTATAATTTTAATATACTATACTATTAATCAATAATTTTAATTTTTAAATAAATTTTTGTATTTGTTCGAGTTGTGTTTACTTCTATGGAACAGACACTACAATTATATAGATATGTATATATATTTGTTTTCTGCAGGCCTTGATAATTTTCCGATCCTTGTAATACGAATAACTATTCATGCTTATGCTTCCCAGACACTGTAAGTGATATCAAATAGATTTGAGTTGTGCAGTGTTAAAGTATCTGAAGTCAATATTCTTGGGACTACCATGGTAATTGTTGCTGTTGCACCAGCATGATTCTCTATACCTAACTCTACCAGTTAGATGGATGCAAGCGGATGTACATTTAGCAGCAAAAGACTTGGCCTGCCACCCCCAGCGGTATCATTTCACTTGGAGGACAATGCTACCACGACATATTTAACATGCATCAGCCGCCTTTAGCGGGCGATCTTATGTTAAGCCGGGATTCGAAGTCACGATAATGAGAATGATGTCCTGACTTTCCTAAGTACTACATATTCCATCGCAGTGAAATTTGAAACCTTTCATTTCAACATCATATTCTTAATCACTAAGCCTGTTAAGCCATATTTAAATATATTTCAAGCATTAAGCCACATCTTTTATGTTGAAAGAAAAAGATTATTTTCAACAAAACACACCGGAGGGCAAGATTGTCAGAACAACATAATTCTTGTGAATTACTCTTTCTTACCATTTTCTTCTTTTTCTTGGTAATTTTAGTACGACCAAAAGTATCCAGAGTAAAAAAGAACTAAGTGTGTGTCTATATTAAAATAAAATGCATGGTGGTAAAAAGCTGTTGTTGAAAACTGCAGTCATAATTCATTCAGTTCCATGAACTGTCGTAGCTAATTGTGGGAAATTATTTGTTGAATATTCAAAGTAAAACTATTTTGCCACACCGTTGACTTGTTGTGGGACTGAGAGCTTTAGAACATGAGGTGCCCGGTTCAGTCCAAGCCAATGCTGACCAGTAGTAAGTGCTCGTTGCGTTTCTTTCAGAATTGGTGCTTGAGAGTTGTCCGGTTTTCCTCGCTTGCGACTCTTGAATACAACTCACTATCCATGAAAAGTTTTTCCAGAAAGCTATTTACGCGAGGAATGCTAAAGAGACTTACAACGACTTTTAGTCGTTAAGCTTTTCTACTATGTGGTGTCAACCGCAAGATTGCCGCATTGTGCCACTGATGCTCAAAGTCCTTACCTGATTTTAACCTGGTTTCTCGAGGAAATAAAAAATCTTGTGAAATACTGGTCTAGAAATTAATAACGTTTACGAACTAAATATTCTTTTTCATTCGACTATATTTCAACTATAAAATATTCTTCAAAATAATGCAAATAACTTCGTATATTGTTTTAAAATAGTAATTCTATTTTTTTAATGATATCAACTAGTTATAATGTTAACTTATATCGATATTTTGATGACTAACCGATAATAATAAATATGCATAATTTTTGTTAGATGAATATTTAATGTAGTACCATCTGCTTTTCACAGCAGTTTCTCACGTTAATAAATTATAATTTAGTAGTTAAACCCCTTTATTCATGTTTAGTAATTCCTTAATAGCTCAGGAGCGATCTTTTAGCGACGAATTCTTCGAGTGAAAATGCGTACAGCATCTGAAAAATGGTGTCAATACTTCGCGAATCACGTCACTTGGAAGTTATATCATGAGGAAAAGGCATTTGTTCAATTGACATTCGACAAAATTTGGTTATTGGTGTTGAAATGAATGACTTTATCAGCCATTGATCAATACTATATTTAATTGTTACATTCAAATTGCTTCATAGCATAAATTAACGCTAAAATTGGGTGAATTTATAAAATGTTTAATAAAGACGTGTGAGAAAAGCAAGGTCAAAAACAGAAATAATCCAATCTGATGATTACAACCATCAGAAGCCTTCATTAACAAGGAGAAATGTTTTTTTAAGGTCAAAGTAATTCGGTCAACAGCTCTAGGCCTCTCGGACAGCAAAGAAATCTGTGTTTGGTGATTTTTCCGTAACTGTCGCACATTCAAATGGGAAAAAGCTCTCTGAGTTTCTATAGTTTCTAAGAACTCAAAATAGCAAAATTTTACAAAATAGTATTTTTATAGATTGAAAATAAAATTCCTATTTATTTTCCTCTTATCTTTATATATATATGTTTTCCAATGTCATAAAAAGCAAATGTTAGCAACTATGTTATTCTAATTAAATCAATAGGTTGATTATTGTTAATTTTTAAGAATATAAATAAAAATATTCATAATTATCAATTAAGTATGAAAATTTAATCTATTTCCATACCGCAATCAAAATCAAATTATTGAAAAACGCAAGGGTGTCTGCGCTTATTCATTCAATTCTTCTATACTTCTGAAATTTTTTCCTATTATTTAAGCTCAATAACACTAAAGCACCTCAATTATAACAATATTTCTCCAGCATTAAAACAAGAATTTCAGAAAAAATTTGCTTTATTTAAATTATATAGTTCTAAAAGTGAAAATTATGAAAATAAATTTCTAATGTTGTATTCGCAATTAGTTTGTTTTTATCACTCAACGAACATTTTTGTACGCAAGTCCTAATAGTTTAAAGTAGTTTCCTAGCCACCACAAACATCGAATCTGGGATTTGAACTCGCAAGTGCTAAACGAGTATTACCTACTGGTTCAGCAGCTTGCGAGTTCAAATGAGCATCAACTGTTAGTTTATCTGACATTGGAAAACACAAGTTTGAGTACTGTCGCATTCTCAAACAGTAAATTAGGAGTTAAAACATTTTTAACTAAAGAATAAAACTGATTTCTTATTAGAGGAATAAAAAAATTAAGTACATACATAGTTAAATATTCTGTTTCTTCCAGGCGCTAAAGGGAATTAAATATTTAACTCCCAGATTATATATAGAAACAGGAAAGATTAGACCTAATTAAATTTGAAATATAGGCAGTTTTCTTGTTTAATGAACATATTCACAGTTTAACTGAAAATTCCCAATGATTAAAATACGAAATCTGTAATGTTTTGGTGGCGTTGGTTTAAGTTTTAATAATTTATCGAGCTGAGATGGTTGCCGTTGAACAGCTGAAACACTGTGTTGAACCAACGAGATCAGACTGAATATTTCCAAAAATATGCACAGCGAGTAAACCACTGAGAAAGCAGGAAATGCTTCAAAGTAAGCCAAACATGCCTATTTGCTACACGCAATCAACTAAGAACATTTGTATTGCCAAATGCTGTTTGTCTTCCTCTGAGGTCTCACCAATTTATCTTTACCTGTCTGTTGCCTGGATACGTTCCATTTTCCTCAGAAGAAAGACCTCCTCAGGAGATTTACTTTCTTTAGGTAAACATGCGGGTGTTACAATCCCGATATACCCCAGTGATCTGTCTTCTTCCTTCTTTTCCTCTCTCCTCTACTCTTCTTCCTCTTCTCCCTCGTTGTGATTGCTTTGAAAGAGCTTGAGGGCTCCCTTTGAGCAGCTTTCACCACTCTGTTGCTATAACTTCTCTTATGGACTAAATCACCCACGTGTTTGCCGTGCATGCTGACCCGTGTCCCTGGAAAGGACGTTCCTGGTAATTAAGGCCCCCAGAGAAAAACAAATAACTTTGGCCTCGGCTTCAGGTAAACGGGAGGTGTGCTGCGGTCTTCAGCTCCTCAATCGGCTTTGATTCAAGCGATCGGTACATCTGGATGACTCGCTAAGGGTGGATGTCATCTCAGGGATATATCGTGAGAATATAGGACTTGGCTAGCACTGGTGTAGCTGGTTTGCATCCCTTTGTTGGCCTCGGTGGTGTTTGGTGTCGTCAGATTCTGAATTTTGCACTTCTAATATGAAAATATGCACTTTTTCTTTTCTTCCACGGGAGCACACATTATCATTATTAAAAGCTAAATTTTATGTTGTCAAACGGAAAAAGGGTACTTTTGATACAGTATCACCTTTCCCAATCCGAAAAGGTATTACTGGCAATATCGGTGAAGCGAAGAGCATTAGGAAACTACATTCTGGAGATCTAACGGTAGAAGTTGCTTCAGAAACACAAGCTACTCTAATAAGCAGCATGAACATGCTTTCCAACCTTGAGGTATCCGTCCTACCTCATATTAATCTCAACTTTTCATGTGGTGTGGTATCCACCAAGGATTTACTAAACACATCTGCAGACGAGATCTTAGAAAATCTAAAAGATCAGAAGGTCTGTGCTGTGAAACGCATCACTGTCAGACAGGATCGGCAGATTATCAATACTAAATGTCTCGTACTGACATTTGCGTCGCATAACCTATCGCAGTATATTAAAGCCACATATATGCATCTATCCGTTAAGCGATTTATTCAAAATCCTTTGCATTGTTTCCAGTGCCAGAGATTTGATCACTCAAAAGCGGCTTGCAGGGGCAAACTGGCATTCGCTCGCTGTGCAACAACTGGCCCCGACACCTCATCTTGTACTCCAGAGGAGAGGTGGGACAACTGTAAGGGTGACCACCCCTCATACGCTAGAAGTTGTCCTATCTGGATACTGGAAAAGGAAGTCACTACCACTAAAGTTAATAATAACTATTAATATCACGAGGCAAGACGTGCTGCTGCACCTCATATACCTCAAGCTGGAGTTAGCAATGCAACTGTTGCAGCCAAGGTCACCAGAACAGCTACTACACAAACAGATGCTCTTTCATTTCCAACAGATAATATATTTATATGTATATATATATATATCTATATATATATATATATATATGTATATATATATATATATATTTATTTATATATATATATATATGTATATATATATATATATATATATATATATAGATATAGATATAGATATACACATATATATATATATAAATATATATATATAAATATGTATATAAATAAATATATATATATAATAAATATATAAATAAATATATATATAAGTCCAAATATGGACATGCTGCGCCAAAAAAAGATTTTTATATTTTTTCAAAGCCCAAGCAACATCAAAATATATATATATATATATATATATATATATATATATATATATATATATATATATATATATATATATATATATATATATATATATATATATATATATATATATATATATATATATATATATATATTTATATATATATATATATATATATATATATATATATATATATATATATATATATATTTTGATGTTGCTTGGGCTTTGAAAAAATATAAAAATCTTTTTTTTGGCGCAGCATGTCCATATTTGGACTTAGCGTCATAAAACCCATCCAACCAGAAGAAAGACCCGAACTTTGGCTTACAGGACGCCTTGGGAATAACATGAGATATTACCCTAAATAATGCCAATTCAGCACAACCTTAACCCCTATATGAAATGGACACCTCTTGTTACTGTGTAAACCACCACCCTCCAGACATCCTAACAGGAGGTATTTTTGTAGTAATAAAGAAGCGTATTTCTACTCACTTGTGGCTTAGTAGTGATGTTAATGTAATATTGGGTCTCGGGGCCATCTTTAATCCACCAGGTGTCGTTCGCCGTGGGTGTATTATCACACACGTGCTCGTAGATCCCCTCTTGCCTGAGCATGTAGTGCAAGGAGGTCCACCCGAAGATGTTGCCGGTGAAAATAAAAGTTTCGAAAAGTCCGTACCACAGGATGAAGTGGCGTGTTATCTGTCTCATGGCAAAGACGTTTCTTTCCTCACAAGGAAGCAGCAAACTGTTACAAATGTGAGATTATTTTATTATTATAAGACTTATACTTGTGAAATAAAAGGGATTCAGTTTTTAAAATTTAAAAAACAATGTTATATTCTAAAGTATAAAAACATAAAAAATATGGGTATAAAATTTTCCTCAAAAATGTTTAATGACAATAAATTATTAAAAATGTATTACTAATGAGAAACAAAAATCAGTTGTCTTTTTAATCAAATATAATATTCTATACTTTGATGAAAACTTCGGGAAATATTTATTAAATAATTAGGAATGTAACACATAATGTTGGGTAAAGTTGAATTTTTAAAATTATTTTACCTAAAGATTAAAATAATACTTTTATTGCTTCAATAAGAGTGTATATTTAAAACTGCTGAGCTTGAATAATTTTGGACATGTATAATTATACACTTCCCCTTTAAATCAGGAGTAAAAACGGTGCGGTGATTATCGTATGCAAATGATTAAAAAAATTTTGAAACTTTTAGTGTTAACTATTGAAAAGTTTGAAGAACTAATGCGTATTTTATGGAGTCTGTGCATCGTGTCTCTTTCTTCATTAATAATTTTAAAGGTATGTTTAAAAACACACAAATATATTTTTAAAAAATAAATACCAGTGGAAAAAAATAGCGTAAAACAGTTGGAGAATGAAGATGATGTTAATAAGTAAAAATAAGAAATGAACGCATTTAGAAAATTCAAAAATGAAAAAAACAATAAAATTTATTAAAAATTTATGAGTTTATAAGAAAGTAAACTATTGAATTCCGGATGATAAGGCCTATAATAAAGTAGATTTTTCTGTGTTATCTGGAAGAAATCCAAAAGTTAAATGGGAGAATTTATCCCGTTGGAAACAACCAATTAATTATAAAACATTTTTGATGAGGCGTAACTAGGAACTCATAATCGCTGAAAGTGGATCAGGATATTTATAAGTTAGGAAATTCTGATATCAAACTGAGAGGAAAAAGCTTTTCTAGTAAATAAGGAAATAAATGTGAATTGGAGTCTTTGCAGTAAGAAAACTTCATAAGATATTACTCTAATATATGTGTTAAAACAGTTACTCATTTATTTCTCTGTAGTAATGTTGTATTATATCTTGTCTCGTTTATCTATCATTGGAATTCTGCTGTGATGCAAGTTATCCATAACAAAGTTTGTTTTTCTGAAACTATGGTACTTCGGATACACAATTCATGACTTCCAATACTTTACATATGACTTCCAAAAATTGAAATTATCGACAGTAAATTCAATTTTTCATTAAATACATTCAGAGTAATATAGTGAACACTTTTTGACTGCAACTACATTGTGACTGTGTGATTACATAGTACTACTGTGACTGCATAGACTGTGTACTTACGTCCATGAATTATGTCAAAGATTTAATGCTATTTTTATAAGATCATTTGTGCATATAGGTTATTGTAATTGAACTGATTTTTAAAATATGCAGTCGAAATAAATAAAAATTGTTTTATCAAGCCTTATAAAAGATTATGACATCCTGAAATTGAAATTAGCTACAATAACTTCAACAATTTTTCCATGAAATACATTCAAAGAATTATTGAGCAAACTTTTTGACTGTGACTTGTTATTTGGTGACTACAGTTGTGACTACATTGATTGTGAATGCATGAATTATGTTCATGTCAAAGATTTGTGTCATTTGCACATCGGCTGTTGCAATGGAAGAGCTTTTTGAATTATGCAGCCAAAATAAATCAAAACCGCTTTATGAAGGATTAAAATTTTAAAACGACTTAAAGAATGGGGATTTTTCTGAAATGAAATTTGCAGCAATCTAACGCTTTTCAATTACTGATAATAAATATTCAATGAACTGGACCAGAATATGTTGATTCATTGAATTTTGTTATTACTTTAAAACAAACTTTTTTTGACTATATACACTGCCCGACGTTGAAAAGGCAACACCAAGAAGGAGTGACAAAACTCGGTAAGGAGAGAGAGAGACATCAACGGAAAATAATTGTATTTTGTATGATATGAATAATGCAGAGTGAGAACAGGGTCAAGTCAATAGGTTGGAAAACAATGGTGCGGAAGGATCCTGGACTATACCAACGGTTATCAGGTTTAATCCTTCCATCACCAAACCAGAACAAGGAATACCCTCAAAAGATGTCCCAGGCATTCCTTCCCCCTGAGAGCCAACTAGTTTATTCAAATTTAAGTTACAATTGGTAGGGTCTACAGTGACCTCCTCTGTATGCCACTGAATCACAGTACTCAATAGAAATGCTATTTAATATTAAAAGATAAATAATAAAACATTTAAGAGATAACCATAGCAAACACAAGAAAGAAAGAAGAATGTTATAGTAAAATACTATGGTTAAAACTGGTTTTCCTGGTATGACGATGTATATTTTTTTTGGATTATGAAGAGTCATAATCTGTTGAATCATGTGTTGAGTTGATAGGCGCAGCGACAGGTTTTTATCCATAAGGAAATTGGCCAATTGAATTAGTTTTTGCTTCCTGTAGATACAGTTACTACAAAAAGTCAAGAATTGGTTAGGTATTAGGGTTGGTGGAAGTTTTTGTACGTGAGCCGTCGATGATATTTCCGCAAATCCAGAGGTCTGTTTTGGATTTTTTGATACAGTGAAAATAAATTGTAAACAGTAAAGAAGAAATTAATCTGTGGAACATCGACATGAGATTTAGTGGAAACAACTGGTAAGAGGTAAAAAGTGAATCTTCCTGTGTTTGATTGTTCCAATGGTGTTGCCATTTGTTTATTAACTTTTGGTTAAGGTCTGATTTGAGAGCTGCTTTTGACCATGGAAGTTGTTAATTTGTTTCTGCAGATAGGAATGCTGCTTCTTTAACCTTGACATCCACTACACCATTCCCTATTGTACTTTGGTGTGCTCGGGTTAGCATAAGTAAATTTTGTCGGAGAAGAATTTTTTGAATTTGAGCAGATTTGGGAAATGGGTTATTTAATGACATTAAAACTGTCTGTCGGTCCAGATTGTTGTTTCAAAAAATTATTGTTGAATGATAAATTTGTTTACTTCGTGGATTGCATAAGCTTCTACTTGCAATATTGAGTTAAATTTATTTAGACCAAATTGTTGTGTAGTTGTTAAAATTGTTTTGTTGAATACCAAGAAGGCAACTCCGATTTTATCCTCAGTTTTTGAGCCACCTGTAAAAATAATCCAGTCCGTAAGGGGTAGATTTTGTTGAACACGTTGTATTGTTTGAAAACTGAACAAGTTAATTCCTTTCTGCCAAATTGCTTGGTGTGTAGAACTTTTATGAGGTACTGCATCGCATGAATTTGGTAGAATTGAGATTTCTTCAAGTTGAAGGGATTTTTTTATGTTGAATGGATAGAGATTTAGTAGTTTAAAATTCTACAGATAGAGACAAAGGTGAGATTCTATTCAAATTTTCCAGATCTGCAGTTTGTCCTGTTTTATATGCTTAGTTATTAATAATAAGAAATATATTTCTAAAGACTGTAGTTGTTTTTCTTGCTTACAATAAGTGGGTCTTGCCAAAATGCGGGGCTGCATAAAATAATTCTCAAAATTATTGTTTGATGTATAACTTTAATAATTTTTCTCTTTAAGATCCATTTGGCCCCACCTTTCATTTTTTTATTCTTTGTGCAATTTGGATAATTCTAGGTTTAAGTGACCTTATGTGTTTAAGAAAGGATCATTTCTAGGATCATTAAATATTTCCAGATATTTAAGAGTTTTGGAATATTTATGGCTGCTATTGTTTATTGATATCTTTGGGTTAAATTTTAATGTATGAGGTTTTCCCCCCAGAATTAAAACCTTCGATTTAGATGGTGAAATTGTTAAATAGAGTTTAGAACATAAATTATTAAAAATCGATAATGTTTCATTAATATTTTTCTTAACTTCTTCCTTGGATGAACCTGAGATTATAAATAGAGTGTTATCCTCGAAAGTAATGATTTTTTTAAGAATAGGCCAATTATAGTCAATGATGTAGGACCACCGTGGTCGGCGATACATGAAGTAACACGTCTAGGCACAAAGTCAATGAATGCATGAATGGCATCCTGAGGAATGATTCTCCATTCCCTGTAACTTTTGCGTCTTCTGAAAAAGGCAGTGTCTGAGTCTGCACATAGCGTCCAATCATATCCCAAAACTTGCTCGATTGGAGAGAGAACTGGAGAGCAGGTTGGCTAGGGAAGCAACTGTAAACCTTACAAGGCATGTTGACTGATGCGTGATTAACGGCATTGGGTAAAGTAAGGGTTCGTCACCGGTGGTAACACTTCATCTGCGCAATGAAATGGAATCTATTCCGCATGAGATACATATTGGTACACTATAAAACTTACAGATCAGATTAGTATTAATTCTACATATATGAGGTACTAGATGCTTACTTGAATATAATTAGCTACGTACTAGATATAAAATTGTATTCTACAAATCTTAAGTATATTGCATTCAAGCAGTATTTTGATATTATCCCATATTTTACGAAGTTGAAGAGGCGCTGATGAATTTCGCCATGATTCTTGTCTTCATATGATTATACTTTTTAGGCCATGTTACATCAGTAATTGTACCATGTTTGAATATTCTTTGTTTACTTCTTTCATTATTGATTTATAAAAGAATCTAAAACGCGCGCGGAAAGTCATTGGAAAAAAAAAATTTCATTTAAGTAAGTTTTTGTGTAACATATTTTTACCACTAAAATGCCCTTGTAATACATGTAAACCTCTTTTCTTTTTTGATAATAAAAAAATAATAGCTTTGCGTTCGAAATTCGTAATCATTATCTTCTTTAATCCACTATTATTAACTTCATGGATCTCAAGTTAATCTAATTTTCTTATTTTTCAAATACTTACCATAAGAATAGAAAAATCTTTTATAGGAATTAAATTCTAAGCAAATATGTTTCAGCCAAAATATTTTTAAATATATCTAAATCAAAAGAGGAAATATACTTCTATTGCGTTTTCTCTCATCATCTAACACTGTGTTTCTTTTATAAATACACAGTTGATGGTCGGTTAACGAACAGTTTCTCAAAGGATTTTTGTCTCATGACAACGAACATATATTGGGACAACGAACTAAAACAAATTTTAACGAACACTTTTCGGCTCTCGAAGCATGGTTGCCGAATGCAACGGAACTAAAATTGTTTTTCGTGAATTATACTACTTGCATATTAAACTTCAAAGCTCTATACTGAAAAAAAATTTCAATAGAAAATTTATAGCCAAACTACTCCAGTTACGGTTTTAATTTCATTCAAAACCGAAACTGAGTTCATTTTGAGCCTCCCACGTTCATTCAGTGAAGAAGTGTCAGAGCAATGGTCTTAGAATGTCACCCAAGCTGAGTTGATATCAGAAAGGTTTGGAATTTTTCCAATGACAATGCTTTTAATCACTTCCGGAAAGTCTTAAGAAAGAGCAATTGACCTGTCCTTTAATGCGCCAAAAACAATGGAAAGGACTGAAAGATATGCAAGTCTGTAATATTTGTTTGATAAACTCACTCACAGAAATGATGCATCCTTCTTTTAATTGAGCTTGGAGGTTGACGAATTCACAAAAAATCCATGGTAAATCGATGACCGGTTAATTCGGAAAGCGAGCGCAATCTTGTAACGGAATATGTTCGTTAACTGGAGGGTATTTTATTCATTTTGAAAGGAAAATCTTAAAAAAAGGCTTAAATTTAAAAAAAATAACTTTTTTAAATTAAAAATTTTGTTTTAAAGTAGGGATTACCCTCAGTCTGTTTAAGGGTGTATTAAAATTGTAAGACTAACATTCCTATTTATAGAAAATTCAAACTATAATATTACGTTGTTATAGTGTATGCCCGGTTTATAATTTCCACCTTTCGGCTCCACAAGGGACGCGAGTAAGGGACACCTTGCGTAAGGCGTGTGCCGTCGCAGGCACGCAAGTTCCTAGTTTAGAAACAGGGATCAAACAGACTTCGAGATTTGGCCTGCCGCCCCCAATGGTATCATTTCACATAGGGAATATTCCGAAATATTTATAACGTGATCCAGCTGCATTAGCGAAGGCGATGGATCTTCGACTGGGTCAGGATTCGAACTCACTGTCTTTCGATAACGTGAGAGAATTCCCTTAACAACCATGCCACCGCGATCTTACATTATAAATATATACACAAATTGATCCCCAGAAAGGAAAAAAAGCTCTGCTTAAGGTTTTTTTGACTGTTGAGTATTTGTAAAGTTTAAAGCAAACTTATAATACCAGAATTTAAGTATAATAAGCAACCCCTAAGCAGCTATTCTTCATTGCTAACTGAATTACCCATCACAATATTAAACTTTTATTTACCCCGAAAATTGAACAAGAATCGAATACAATCAACGGTCATATTACTTCCAGAAAAAAAAAAAAACTTATTTTTACTGGAAGTAAAATTGAAAGTTTCTATCTAGCCTTCAGAAAAAAATTACAATACCAAAATATAATATTGCTTACTATTTTCATTAATTATTTTGTAAAATGCTATTGCAAAGTTAGATCCTGTGTATAAAAGCAAACCAAATGAGATGTGAAATACTTGAAAGCTTTTAAAGTCGGGAATTTTTTCTGCCGCACTTTTCCAATCGTTGGATTGTTAGAAAAAAAAAAAAAAAAAAAAAAAAAAACACAGAGAGGTTGCATATGGTAGGCAAAAATTATAATTCTTGAAAAATCGCAAGTGCATTTTTTAAGAAAAAATGTAGATTGCTGAGAGAAAAGGTAGAGAGAGAGATCTGTGATGTCTCTAACATTTTTTTCTTAGCTCACTGAGGTTACGTTTAAAAAATAGTTTTGGAAATGGGAAAATATCCCTCTTGAACTGAGCAGAGTTCCGCATCATGCACAATAAAAAACATTACAGCAAATTTGAATGAGCGTTAATCGTGTTCATTTCAAAACACTGCAGAGAAAATTTTGAAATGAAGTATAGCTTATATGCTTTAAGTTAGGCAGAGACTTATATCCTGATACAAGTTTACTCTCTACAATGAAAATTTCGAAATAAATATAAGCTTTATGTTTAAAGTTAGTTAGAGACCCATATATTGATGTAAATTTCAATCTATTCCATGCAGCTGAATCTAAGTAGAATAATTTTATTTATGAAGGTGTGAAAATTCAATCCATAACTTTTCAAAAGAACATTTAATAAATTATAAGCAGAAAGATTTTGCAAAAGTTTTGATAAAGCTTTTAGTTTCATCTTCATCAGGAAATCTCCTAAGCTCCATTCTTCAGCAGGAAGCATAACGCCTGTTGTATAAAAATGTCTCCAATTGATTTTTAGAGCTTATCGATGTAATTTCTTGATTATACTAAGTGAAACACATTCATGTAATTTCTTGATTACACTTAATTTGAAGATTGAAACTACTTTTTTATAATCGATATTTCTTCCTTCAAGTCGCTTTTCTGCCGTGCATTCACCTTTTCCTAACTGAAAGCTTCTATACAACAGGATTTTCCTTTTGCGTTGTAAAAAAACGGATTCAAACACCTGCAAAATTTGAATGCGTGTTAAATAAAAGACTTTTTTTTCTATTTTCTACACATGCATTAATGTGTTGTCTCTTCAAATCATTCTGGCCTTCATACCAATCTCATTAATCAAACTAACTGAAACCAAATTTTCAAATCAATAAAACCAATTTGAAACGATAGATTTTTAAAATAGCCCAAGATGATGAACGGAGCTGACTTATGTGATAACCAAGCAAGTAACTACTACTTTTAATTTGACGCTGTGGCTTGCATTTGTCTCAAGGGTGTGTGAGTGCATCGTTTGTGTAAATGCATTGTGAATTTAATTTCTACATAGTGACTCATGTGTGAATGTTTCGTTTGGGGGTTAAATTGAAAGGAGCCACTTTTCAGAGTTCCAAAGAAGGCGTTTAGCAAGAGTTTAGATGCATGGGTAACGACGACATGTGCCCAAGGCTCCATTTCGTTTCTACATAGTGACTCATGTGTGAATGTTTTGTACACTTCGTTTAGGGGTTTAATTGAAAGGAGCCACTTTTCGGAGTTCCAAAGAAGGCAAGAGCTCAGATGAATGGGTAACGACATGTGTCCAAGGTCATGGCAGCATGCAACAACGATCTGCTAGAAGGAAAGGTCCCCAACAGAGACATTAAGGAAGGAGAGCTGCAGAAGTATAACAGCTGTTGGTTAGTCAATGGCCAAATCCATGGGACAAAGAATGCTTCGAAACAAGTCCTCTTTTTCGAGAGGCAGCCTCTGAACGTCTGGAGACGTGGAGCACCCAAAGACTGAGTTCACTCCAATTTCGCCTTCTGGTTCTTCACTATGAAATGGCTTTCTTCTCAAAGATGACCCTGCCTACCTACTTCTTCCATTCTTCCCGGTGCCACTACTAAAAAGCATGTGCATGTCAATTCATAAATTAAAGAACATGTAGAAACAAAATATTCCGAGCAGAGATACCCCTTCAGAAAAAATTTGAGTCGAAAATGGATAGTATAGTCAACAACTTCTAAAGACAAGGCACCAAAACTTCTTTCTGGAATGAGTCATCCACATAAGGCTGACAAACGACCCCTTAAAATTGAAATTTCTCCCTCTATTTTCTGTCACCTGATCATTTTAGTCTTTGTACGGAGTAGATTTTGCTCGTGTGTGTGATAAGACTTGTCTTAAAATATTCATTAAAAGTATTATATTATTTACAGAAATTTTATCAAAATGTCATTCAAGTATTCATTTGTCAATTGCCCATCGAATTACGGTGGAGAATCAAAGGTATCTGTCTTCAGTTTTCCTAAAAATGAAGATATGCTAAAGAAGTGGCTGGCTGTTATTCCATAAGCAAATCTAAAAGTGACGAAAAATTCCTAGGGTAAGTCTTATTTTATTTATTTGAAATAACAATAATTAAATCATTAGTGAAAAACATTTTTTAAAATTTAAAACGCATGCTTATGGGGCATGGTTAATTAATTTTAAAGTTAATGTTATTTCAATCAACCATGAACAATTCAATGTTTTTCTATAACAATTCTCATTCTGTAGTTAATTTGGATCTAATTTGTAAAACTTTCAATAGCTTTGACAATTATTAAAAATATTCCCTATTTAATTAAGCAGATTAATTATTTTTAATCATATATGATTATATTGGTATATTAAGTTATACTGTATTTATTAAGACATTTTTGTTATATCTGAATAATTGCATTATAAATTAATAATTATTTTAGGAATGAAATATTTGAGAGCTATTTTATTTCACATTTTACATATGTGAAATAAACATAATAGTACTAGAAGTAATTATTTAATATACTTGAGGAAATATATATAATTATTATTTACGTTCTCATTATGTTAATCTATAAAATGAAGTGGAAAAATTTGGTATAATTTTAATTACAGGATATATATAATTTAAATTGTAAAATAAATAACAAATTCTACCTCTTAAGTAATTTTAATAAAAGTTTACCATTCTTTACCATTTAAAATAGTGATTATAAATATTGCTTGAACTGTATTAGAATGAAAGATCTGATGTGATCAAAATGACTTTTATAAGTGTCTTAGAGAACTCTACTAAATGTATATAGTTTACATTTACCTTAATAGCATTTCTTCTTCTTTTTTTCAGGTTTGCGAGCATTACTTTGCAGAGAGTGATATCCTGAAACGTTCAAAGCTATATTGTAAGGTAGTCAGTCTGGATAGACTGACTTCTAGGTAGGCAAGGGTCGTTAAGGAATCAGGCTCACGTAATTTAAAATTCTAGACTAAATATTTATTTAACAAATTAACAGGATTATGTACAAGAACTGTCATAAATTGTAGGCTCCAGAGGTTTAACGAAAGTCAGGAAGTAACTCGGGTATTTCAAGAAATAGCGGGGGTGTTATAATATGCAGAAAAAACTGATGAAAAACTGAACGTTCTTTTACGACTCCCACGATTGAAGTCAGATGCCATTTCTTCAATATTTCCAAACTACCCGAAATATCTAATGACAACCAAGAATCATGAAGAGGACCCAGATGCAAAGAAGATATGAATTGAGAAACAGAATTCAGCTTGTCTCTCAGAAGAAAGTATAAAAATTGGTAAGTTCAATTAAAGGTGTTCAAATTAATAAAATAAATAATTTTAAATTTCCTATGATTGTAAATGATATTCATCGCTTAGATATATATTACAACCATTAGAAACTTTTAAAAAATTAACGATAAGAATAGCTTATTTGATTTGGGTAAATGTATTATTAATGAATTAAAAATTATCTGTGAGAGTAATGAAAAAATTGTTTTGATTGCAATATTCTTTAAGACATAAGAAATATTCTGTAAATTTTTTAATTTTATGCTCCATGTTTTTTTCTGTATCACCCCATTGTTATAAATATTTATGTAAAAGCTCGTATTTAATTTTTCCTCAGCCAATAACATTGAAATGTTTATTAGCCAATTATATAGCAAATCCTTTAAAAGAGCAGAACAGGAATAATTTTTTTATATAATAGAGAAATATTCTCACTTTAATGAAAAGGACAAAAAATCAGTTTTATTGATGAAATTCACATAAAATCTTCATTAGATTATAAGGATCTTCATTAGATTATAAGGGAATTTAATAGGATATTCTGTGAACTTTGATGCTGTATCAACAAAAGCTTATACATTTATTATTCAAAGTGTTCACGCAATTTACAAAGATGTTGTACACATATATCCAATAAAAACAATATCAGGAGAAATTTTAAACCAGTTCTTTTTCATGTAATTACTGCCTTAGAAAAAATTGGTTTTCATATCTTTTGTATATGCAGTGATAACAATGTTGTTAATAGGGAAGCTATGCCCTTGTTTCTCTCAAAACTAAATATAATCATCCCATCGATTCAAATAGACCGTTATATTTTGTATTAGATTCTGTACATTTACTTAAACATATAAGGAATAACTAGAAGTAGCGTTTTACTATCCAAATTTTGATTTGATATTTCCTAATGAAAAATTAAAAACAGCATCTTTAACGCCTTGAGAAAACTGCGTGAAATAGAACCCATTAATATTACCAAATATTGTCACACCTTCTCTTCTAAATCTCTTTGTTCATCAAGTTTAAAAAGGCCAAATGTAAAATTAGTTCTTCAAATTTTTAATTGCCATATTTCAGAGGGGCTAAAAACATCAGGACCTATTTTCGATTTAGTTAACTATGAAGAAACCGTTGCATTTATAACAACTTGGTGGGATATCATTAATGTAAAAAATGTTCTTAAAGGGAATGCAAAAGGAAATGAATATCAAAAACCACTTACTAATACATCTACTGATAAAAGCTTAATCTTTTTTAAAAAATTTCACTATGGTTAAATGATTGGAAACGCTGTAAAGTGATACAGTAAAATTAAGTGCAAAAACTCACTAAGCATTAACACATACTACAAATGCTCTTATAGAAATTGTAGATTATTGTTCAAAAATATGAAATGTGGAATATATTTTAACGAGAAAATTTCAGACAGATTGTCTCGAAGAACCTTTTGATCTTTATAGACAGTTGGCTGGATCTCAATACAATATTTCTCTCACTCAAATACTCGAAACAGAAACTAAACTAAGGATCAGGAGCCTCATTCCTTTAACATTAAGTTATGCTGTTCATGGAAATGTCGAAATTAATTTAAATGATAATGTTGATGAAAATCTAACTCTTGATCTTCCCGACCAAAGAATCAATGCTTAATTTGAAAATTAACTCAAATGATTTACAAAAATATTCTCATTTGTTAACTATTTTAACATACATAGCAGGTTATTGCGTCCATTCTCCCTTGAAAAAATTAAATCGGAAATATGTTGCGTTTATTTAATTAGCGAAGTTTACGATGAACGTGAAAATTATATTTTAATTAAAAATATAGTTAGGGGTGGTTTAAAATATCCTTGTGAAGAAATCGTCAAAATAATTCACATTTTAACCATGCTGTTATCTCTAAACTATTATCTTCTGAATATGAAAACGATTTTTGAAATGTAACAAACATAGATTTATTGTCAGCTAATCGAATCAATAGATTTATTGTCAGCTAATCGATTCAGCTAATTGATAGTAACAATCATAGATTTATTGTCAGCTAATCGATTCAGCTAATCGAAAATTTTTTTAATGTGACAATGCAAGCATTGTCACATTAAAAAAATCTTCGATTAGCTGAAATTGAACAAAAAACATGACATTGATGATTTAGTGAAAAATATTGTCTTAACTTTTACCAATATTTTATTCAAAAATTATTATAAAAAAATTAATGATGATTTAATAAATGAAAAACTCCTTAATTCAAAATGAAAAAAAAAATTACAAATATTAGGAAAATTATATAAATTTCAAAGAAGAGTTTTCTGTAGGTAAATATAATTATTAAATTAATGTTCATAAACTTAAATCGTTATTTACAGTTTGCTTATTTCAAGAAATTATTTTGTTTATCAAAACAAATTAATTACATTTTGATACTAATTTATGATATATTTTAATGTGGAATGGAAGTGCTTAATAAAATCATTTTAAGCATACTGTTGTTGTCTTTACTCTATTTTTATTATCTGAGAAAGTTATAAATTTTGCTATATTTATGTGATCTTTAATAAAAAAAATTAATGATGCAATAAAAGCAAATGTTTCATTTACTCCAGCTATTGGTATAATGGAAAATATGAATGTTTTTATTTGGCCACAAATTTAATTAAAAAAAAAACTTTTTTTTTGATATTAATGATTTAATATGTGCCTATATATTCAATACTAGTACACCAAGTAATGTTGATATTATCAGATTCAAAATCATACAAATTATGTTCATTTAAATGATTATTGTGAAAGACTTTAAAATATAAAATCATTGTGTTATGTTATATCGTAATTAATTTATTTTGAATTAGGAGAAAAAAGTAGTAGAAATATATTTCACAAACATGATCCTATTAATTTCATGAATTTTTTCTACAAGTGACTTAAAAATCTTATCAAACTACAAATAATGGTTGATAAATTAAAAAAATTATAAAACTGGAAATTTAGAAAAAACAAATGAAATAAAATGAATAACATTTTACTATAACTGTTAAAAACATTTTAACCTAAAAATTACAAATTCAATTGTTAATGTAATATTTTATTTATATTTCTTATTTTCTAATCACTTAGTTTATCAAGTTAAATATTTTTTTTGTTCAATTCTGACATTTTTATAAGTGTACTATTATAATAAATTGAAACATTTTTTAAATTTAATCATTTAAATAAGAGAATGATCTTTGAAAAAATTCTGCTCAGCTTATATTTTATTTATTACAATAATTTATCTTAGATCTTTTAACACAAATATTTAAGTTTTTCAAACATAGATTTATCTGATAGTTATATAATTCCCTGTGTTTTAATTCAAATAAATTGAACATTTGTCGTATTACATAGTAAAAAGTGAGTTTTTATATCGCCATAAGGAGACGAAACACGGCCTCAAATGGATGACTCAGGTGCGCAGACCTTGTCTTTAGGGGGTGTTGGTACAGAGGTGCTATAAAGCCAGAATACGAATAAACGAAAGCATTTCCGATGAAATCAGTTTCTCCTCATTCCCCGCCACGAGACAGGAAGCGAACCCTGGAAGAGCATAGAAGCCAGACCTGCTCCTTCCTGGAGTGCTTAGCGTGGTTATGGTTTCGTAATGGTTTGAGATTTATATACAATTTCGTAGTTTGGGAAAGGTGATCATTTTATAGGAATCGGTAATTGCAATCTTTTGGTTGACCGACTGCACTCCATGAAGCAGTACTTCTGGAAATCAAGATGATGCAATTCACCGCGGTCGAAAATGTTCAGTATTGGTTGTGGGAACACTCAGTTGCAAACATTTTGTGGCCTCCTTAATCACCGGTCCCAGTGTGAGTCTTTTGTAAAAAAAAAATCCCTTTCTCCGATTTCTCCACGAAGCTTCTAGAGGAAGAATGGTACAACAATCCACTTATCATTTCAAGGATTCAACTGATTTTAGCTGCCAAAAACTCCCACACCATATTTAGTGTAAAAATATTTATTTTTATATGAGCTTTTCATTATTTTGGAGAATTACTTTATAGCATAGAAATCATGAATTCAGTGCCAATTTCGATCATTCTTGATCACTTCCTGACGATGAAGATTATTAATCGGATCTCGCTCTATATGGTCCAGAAATTTTGGAACAATACCGGGTCCTTTTTCATTTCCTACCTCAAATAACTGCGTAAAATATGAACCTGGTTTTTTCACAATATTTTTTCATACCAATTTTTTTTTTAATCCCAAATCTGAATGTGGCAATCTTTCTGTTTTCCAATCAGTGTTTCATGAGTTCAAGTGCTTGCTTTTTATGCGGAATCCACTGTAAACTGTATGCTCCAGTTATATTTGTCTCTAGGTATAATGAGGAATGTCTCACATCAAATTGAAAAATACTCAATTACTCCAATTAGAGGAAATTTAGAAGTCAACAAAGAAAATCAGTGATTGAGCAAGACAAGTGCCTTTCGAAATCCCCAACATATTATTTTTTATCCTATTTTTCCATAATTTAAAGGTGACATCAACTCAGAATTAAGTATTTATGCAATAGAAGTTAAAACATAATATCTCAAAAATCGAGTCAAATTGCTAACGAATATGTGTTCGAATTCTATTTGAAATTGCATTATTGACAATTGTTGCAGACATTTTTATTAGCATTGTTTAATAGCGATGAAAATTGAATAAATTATCAATCTGATGGACATTTTACTTAAGTGTATAGATAATCTAAGATTCTGGCAACCTTCATACAATTGAAGAAACATTTTAAATGCTTAGCTTCACACTAAGAACATTTCCTTATGAAACTTTTTCTCTGCGCACCTAATTCACTTTAAATCTAATTCTTAATTAGATACTTGTTGCCACTGAAGAATCTGATGGAACTCTGCTGCTTCATAGAAGAGAGAAAGTATTTTACTCAACAGATCTCAAGTGGCACTCTGTTTCCTAGATCATTATATCAATAACCTAATTATACACGAAAATATACTTAAAAGAATTAGGTACTTGTTGCCAGTGAAGAGTCTGATGGAACTCTGTTGCTTCATAGAAGAGAGAAAGTATTTTACTCAACAGATCTCAAGTGACAATCTGTTTCCTAGATCATTATATTAATAATCTAATTATACACGAACATATACTTAAAAGAATTAGGTACTTGTTGCCACTGAAGAGTCTGATGGAACTCTGCTGCTTCATAGAAGAGAGAAAGTATTTTACTCAACAGATCTCAAGTGGCAATCTGTTTCCTAGATCATTATATATCAATAACCTAATTATACACGAAAATATACTTAAAAGAATTAGGTACTTGTTGCCACTGAAGAGTCTGATGGAACTCTGCTGCTTCATAGAAGAGAGAAAGTATTTTACTCAACAGATCTCAAGTGACAATCTGTTTCCTAGATCATTATATTAATAATCTAATTATACACGAACATATACTTAAAAGAATTAGGTACTTGTTGCCACTGAAGAGTCTGATGGAACTCTGCTGCTTCATAGAAGAGAGAAAGTATTTTACTCAACAGATCTCAAGTGGCAATCTGTTTCCTAGATCATTATATATATCAATAACCTAATTATACACGAAAATATACTTAAAAGAATTAGGTATTTGTTGCCAGTGAAGAGTCTGATGGAACTCTGCTGCTTCATAGAAGAGGGAAAGTATTTTACTCAACAGATCTCAAGTGGCAATCTGTTTCCTAGATCATTATATATATCAATAACCTAATTATACACGAAAATATACTTAAAAGAATTAGGTATTTGTTGCCAGTGAAGAGTTTGATGGAACTCTGCTGCTTCATAGGAGAGAGAAAGTATTTTACTCAACAGATCTCAAGTGACAATCTGTTTCCTAGATCATTATATTAATAATCTAATTATACACGAACATATACTTAAAAGAAAAAATTGGAGATAATTACAAAACAAATCGAGTTTCAAGGCAAGAAGAAAAATTATATAAATAAATAAAAATGAAAACTAAATAAATGCATTAATTAATACTTAATGTAACCCCAAATGAAATAAAACAAATTATTTCACTATTGATAATATATAACGATAAATTTAACGAAAGAAATTAAAAAGCATTAAATAATTTATTAAAGGTAGAGAAAAAAGGAGAAATTTTTTCTATTGGTTTTTCGAAATAATGTTATCAGTACTTTTCGATTAAATTTAATTGGGGGTGGTACAAAATACAGTTCATATGAAAAATATTTTATATATTGTCTTTTATATGAAAAAATTATCAATAAACTTTTAATAAACCATTTGAAAAAATAAGTAGATGTGGTGTACCAATTTTTTTCAAATCATTTATTAAAATTTTATTACTGGTGTAACATTACGTAAATTGATGATTAAAGGCACTAAAAAATAATAATTTAAAATATTTTTATTATATAAATAGAAGCGGTTTTAAGAAGTGTATTTGTATATATTAATAATGTATATATTTTATGTTATGTGAACAAACTATACTCAGCTTCGTTCTGTAAATTTTTTGCTATTCAAAGTATAATACACTTAGAAATAATTTTTAAAAATTTTATTATATATAAATTTATAAATATTGAAAATTGCAATATTAATTTTAATTTTATTAAAAAACACACACATCACTTAAAATGAAAACTATCAAAAATGTTCTGAACTATCAATGAAAACTGTTATAAGTGTCGAAAACTTGATAGGAAAAAAACTTTTATTTATTAGAAATTTAAATATTATTATAAGAATCAGGTTTTTTAAAAATGAATTGAAACACGGAGGGCCTTCGGTCGCGAATCTGCTAATCTAGCTGAAATACCAATGAGTGAAACCACTTTCAATATAATTTGACCATCACAATTTAATACATCATAAAAAACAAATAAATAGCTGCCGACTCTAAAGTAATCGAAAACAATTATTATCAAATATATTTAAATATTTAATAATAAATGTTATTAAATATATTTTAATTTTAAGAAATAATATTAATTAAAATATATTGCATGTAATTTATTAAATATTATAAAAATTTAAATTTTTTAATTTCAAAAACTAATAAATAAAATTGTTTTAATGTGTTATTTTTATTGCCTTTATTTTGAATTTATTATAATTTATATTTTAAATACAACATCGGTATATAGAGTGCTAAAAAAACCACATTTAAAATTTAAAAATCAATAATTATTACCTTTTTTCGTTCAAACTATTTTCACAAAATGCCATTATTATTAATATTTTTATATCTGTTTCTGCAAGGAATATAGAAATCGGATCGACTGCAAGTTAATTTTCCCCAATAAAGCAGGTGCTCTTTTCCCAAGAAATTCTTTTTTGGAAACCTACTTTCTAATCGCTGAATGGCAACACTGAATCAGGGATGATTAGACGCCAAAAGTAGAGCAATGAACTGATTTAAGATAAGAAAGGCATCAATACATGATTGAGTAGTGAAGAGAATATTCTTTGTTAGCAAATCTCTTAGTAATTGTTATAAATTTCATAAAAAATACATAAAATTTATTATCTGAATTTCATTTTAAGGATTAAAACTAACGATAATTTTAAATTAGTTGAAACATAAAAATATTAAATATTTTTTTATATATATTTTTGCACATACTTAAATTGTTTTAATATAATACCAAATTTCTTTCAATATATTTTTTATTTCGAAAAATTCAGTAACATATATAGTATTGGATTAAATAAGAGTTATATATATGCTGAAAATATTGAATGTAAATTTGTATTTCTTATTGAAACATTGACTAAATACAGTGTCTTTTTATCTGCAACTAATTTTAAATTAAGCTTTGTAATTTTTACATTTTTATGCAATTTTAGAATTTTAGATAAATTTGCAAAATTGAATTCTCGAGATTTATTTTAATATTCAAACAAGAATCTGGATTACAATTTGTATAATTTCACTTAGATATTTTAAACAGTTTAAAATTTTAAGGCATGTAAATATAAATTTGTATAAATTGTTATAAAAAAAATTTATGAAGCCCTAAACTTTTTTAAATGAAATTTTGTACAGAAAGTGAAAGTTTTAGTGATGAATTTTAAGTCCTTTTATTAAAAAGTATTATAAAATGCTTAAAAATAGAGTATTTTGTTTATACTTTACTCGCATATTTTCTGTGCTTTTTAAGATGTTCATTTCAGAACGCAAAAAGGAACATTTTCAAACATTTTCTTTTAATCTATGTTTTAAAGCTGCTTGACAATTTTAAATCAAGCAGCTTTGAAAAAGTAAGAAGCAAAAAAAGTAGTTGTTGTTATACCAAATTGCTTCCCAGTAAACGGCCTTGAGGTGTATTTTTACCAGTTAGTTGAAATCAGTCATATGATAGTAATTTAAAAGCTGGGCCAAGCAAAAGACCCAGAACATGCCTCAAAGATATCAGTTTACTTGGAGGACATTGCGACCAGAGCTTATTGAAGGTGTCCCGTTCATCTCTACTGAACTCCACGGATTTCAAATGAGTTGCAATTTAAGCTAGCTACCTTTTCATAACGTCAACGAATCCTTAACTCATCAGGTCAGTCTTCCTATGACCAGTCGAAAAGTAGAACAGGCCATTCAATTTCATCTTCATGTCTGTCAGATTAGGAGCAATTCACTGAAGATGTTCCACCCAAAAGGACGAAGAAACTGTCTGAAATAATGGAATCATCCCACAGTACTATAGAGAGCAACCACCCCTCTATTGGAAAGACTAAAAAATTGCTAAAAAAGGGGGGATCATTCAAAACCTTAATTGGGAAGTTCATCACATTCTCCATATTCCCCTTATTTGGTATCTTCAAGTCCTTCTCGAATTCATGACATGGTATTTCGTTCAATAGTGAATGGAAAAGAGTTGCCCTGCCATCCTCAAAGGTTCACTCGGAGAACGTGTCTACGGATCTTCAACTGAATTGCAATTCGAACTTTTGATATAAGTTTTGTCAGATAAATTTTTCCTGCGAAGCATTGTAAAACTTGTCGAATATTAAGAAGAAATTGCAAATAAGAATGAGAGAAGAACGCTTTGTTTTCAAGTTTTCTTTTTGGACTTCGGGAGATTTAAACTTAAAGAAAATCAAATTGTGTGTGTGAGCCACCCAATAACATAAAATTAATTTCGAAAAAATGCTTGGCTTGAAAATGATCCCTCTGAAATCAGATACGAGGGGAGTGTATAATTTTTTACATCCCATAATACTTATGTATATTTGGTGCACAAATATCACGATTTTAAAACGTTATTATGAACAAAGAGAAATATTATAGATACAATTTGAATTATGTGGCAAATTATCCATGTTTGGTTCTAGCTCTTCAAGCCATAGCATCAATATTGTTTTAACATACAATGTTCTAGAGGTGAAAGATGTAATATATGAGATCAAATAACTTTACTAAAATCATGTTTAAACTATAATTTGTATAGTATTGTCATATTATCATTAATTTTAAGATTTCTGTTCTAAGGACATGTTTTTATTTCAGACCGAAATTAATTAAATTTATTCGTTATTCAATAAAAGGTGTTGAATGAAATACAAGTGTCGACATATTAACAATTACATACATAAACACTTAATCAATTTTAAATAAAAAAATTATTATCAAATTGAACGGAAAAAAATTATTTTGGTATTATATTTGCATTTCATCTCCTAAAATATTTGCTAAGGGATGAAACACAAACATGGAAACACACTTTAAATTATATTATTAAATTTTTCACGTAAAGTTTAATTTCAATTAATTTTCCATTCTAAAAGAATGTAAAGATCATTTTCAAAAAACAAAAACCATATTTGAAGAAGTTAATATATATTAAGGAAAAATATTCAAATTATGTATGTATGAATATATACATACATATATACATACATATATATATATACATACATATATATATATATATATATATATATATATATATATATATATATATATATATATATATATATATATATATATATATATATATATATATATATATATATATATATATATATATATATATATATATTGTACCAAGCTTTGGAGTTCGTGTGGATTGAGAGTTGAATAAAGCAACCATTCAATGAACACAAGACTTTTATTCGTAAAAATCCCACTAGAAATACCAGCTGTATCAATCACAATTATACAGCTACAATTCGTCAGATACAATAAGTAACAGCTTCCGATCACAGGTCTCAAATACCTCAGACAGAGAACAACTTCTCTAGACTAGCAGTCACGACAAATCGTCTTCATTCATTGACTGTCTTCACAAAAACTAACTATGTCAGGCTATGGTATTTATACCTGACTTGGCGGGGAAATCTACTAATTTCGCCAAAGTTCTGGAAGCTTCTGGGCTATCTCGCTAAATATTGGTCCTAAAACATAGGTGATGGATGTTTGCAAATGTATCTATTTCTCGCCAAGTCACCAAATATCTCGCCAAAACATCGCCAAGTCATCAAATAATTAGAAAACCCGCTTTTAACGTATAACAGTTCTAAATACAGCAAGTTTTGCCCAAAATATGAGTATTTCCAGTCTGCCTGAGATACTTTAAGACAAATACAATAATTATTTATAATTTGTAACATTGCCCCCCTCTCAAGGACTACCCGTCCCAGGCAGTACAATCGCCTGATAGGAGGCCAAATTTAATATAAAAGAATTTACATTTTAAGAGGATACAGAACACATTATATACATAAACAACTAAAAGTACAAATACAAAAAAAAAGAAAATATACTATAATATCTATACTATTTACAAAGAGACTATGGTATACAAAATTTTATTTTACATTACGATAAGGAGCTAATTTATCATAATACACTACCTTTGGTTTTGAAGAAGATGATTTTCTTATACGAACCACGACGTCATTCAGCCTTTTTAGGACTATGTAGGGACCTTCCCAGTTGGCTTGCAACTTTGGAGAAAGTCCTTTACGTCGAATCGGGTTCCACAAACCAAACTTTAAAATCTTCCTGAAATTCATGTCCTGTCGCTCTTGTGTAATACCTTGTCTTTATTCTTTCGGTCGTTAGGTTGATTCGGTCTCGAGCAAAGTTATGGACATCTTCAAGACGTGCCTGAAGGTCACGAAGGTATTGCTCTGGCGATGAAGCTGTATCCCGTGGACGACCAAATTGAAGATCACAAGGGAGACGAAGTTCGCGACCAAAGAACATTTGTGATGGAAAGTATCCGGTAGTCTCATGGACAGCACTGCGATATGCAAGCAGAAACAGCGGTAGCTTCAAATCCCAATCTTGCTGATTTCTGGAAACCATGAGTGAGAGATTATTTAAGATGGTTCGGTTAAACCTCTCTACCATGCCGTCCGATTGCGGGTGTAATGGCATGGTCTGCGTCTTGTCTATTCCAAGAATTTGACACATTCCTTTAAACACAGCAGAGGTGAAATATGTCCCTTGATCTGAATGAATTTGTAAGGGTGCGCCGAATCTGGAAACCCATTGCTGCACTAGAACCTTGGCTACTGTAGTCGCTTCTTGATCAGGGATTGAAAATGCTTCATGCCACTTAGTAAAGAAGTCCATGACAACTTGGATGTATTTGTTGCCATTTGAAGATCGTGGTAAAAGACAAAAAATGTCCAATGCTATCCGCTCAAAATGTGCTCCTACATTATACCGCTGCAACCTTCTTCGGCTACGTTTTTTTGGTCCCTGACGTACCGCACAGTTATCACGAGATTGGCACCATTTCTCTACACCTTGTCTAGTTTTGCTCCAATAGAAGCGTTCTCTAACTTTCTGTAGAGTCTTCATTACTCCGAAGTGCCCTCCAGTTGAGCTACTGGGTAATTCTTTCAAAACATCTGAAATTCTTGATTTTGGAAGAAAAAGCTGCCATTGGAATTTACGTCCATCATCGGACTCCCATTTCCTGTATAACACGCCATTTCTAATAGGGAGTGAGTCCCAAAGAGCCCAATATTGTTTAGTAGCAGGACTGTAGGTGGAGATGTCCTGTCAGCTTGGTCTCCTACTGGAAGATTCTCTTAATTTAAAAATTGTATTTATATATAAGTCTTCTTTTTGGGCTTCTCTAAGTCCTTCATCATTCCATGGGTCTGGTTTCGATGGCGGTGAAACAGTAACTTGGCGTACCGAAAGATTTATTAATAGATAGTTCTTCTCTACTCTAGAACAATATCAGCAGCTTCCATTACATGGTCACCTTAATAAAGCATTAGCATTTCCATAAAGAGTGCCTTTGCGATGACGTATTTCAAAGTCAAGCTCATGGATTCGTTGAATCCATCTGGCTACCTGTCCTTCTGGATTTTTAAAATTTAAAAACCAGGTTAAGGATGTGTGATCTGTCCGAAGCAGGAACTTTCTTCCATAGAGATAATGGTGGAAATGTTCTATGGCTTTAACGATTGCTAGCAATTCCTTCCTGGTTGTACAATAGTTTCGCTCCGATTTCGACAAACATTTAATCCAATAAGCAATGACATATTCTTTATCATCAATTTCCTGCGACAAAACAGCTCCGATATTTTCGCTGCTGGCATCTGTGTCTAAAATAAATAATTTTCCGGGCTCTGGATATGCAAGAACGGGCGAAGATGTCAACGCCTCCTTCAATTGTTTAAAAGCTTTCTCACATTCTTCTTGTCCTGAATGATGTTGGAGAATTCTTCTTTAACGCTTATAATGTCCTTCTTAAGTTCCTTTTTAAGCTCCTTCTGCCCAGATTTTATTTTTTATTTTATTTTTTTTTTGTCATCTCGGTTTTAATCTTTTCTTGTCCAGCTTTCATCTCTTCTTGTCTAGCTTTCATCTTTTCTTGTCCAGCTTTCATCTCTTCTTGTCTAGCTTTCATCTTTTCTTGTCCAGCTTTCATCTCTTCTTGTCTAGCTTTCATCTTTTCTTGTCCACCTTTCATCTCTTCTTGTCTAGCTTTCATCTTTTCTTGTCCAGCTTTCATCTCTTCTTGTCTAGCTTTCATCTTTTCTTGTCCAGCTTTCATTTCTTCTTGTCTAGCTTTCATCTTTTCTTGTCCAGCTTTCATCTCTTCTTGTCTAGCTTTCATCTTTTCTTGTCCAGCTTTCATCTCTTCTTGTCTAGCTTTCATCTTTTCTTGTCCAGCTTTCATCTCTTCTTGTCTAGCTTTCATCTTTTCTTGTCCAGCTTTCATCTCTTCTTGTCTAGCTTTCATCTTTTCTTGTCCAGCTTTCATCTCTTCTTGTCTAGCCTTCATCTTTTCTTGTCCAGCTTTCATCTCTTCTTGTCTAGCCTTCATCTTTTCTTGTCCAGCTTTCATCTCTTCTTGTCTAGCCTTCATCTTTTCTTGTCCAGCTTTCATCTCTTCTTGTCTAGCCTTCATCTTTTCTTGTCCAGCTTTCATCTCTTCTTGTCTAACCTTCATCTTTTCTTGTCCAGCTTTCATCTCTTCTTGTCCAGCTTTCATATCAGCCATCTGCTCCGTTAACTTATCGAGAAGACTTTTCATTAAATCCATATCAATTTTTCTTGTGATACGCTGCATCAATTCTTCAACCCCGCTTCAAACACTAGTTGTACCGAGCTTCGGGGTTCGTGCGGATTGAGAGTTGAATAAAGCAACCACTCAATGAACACAAGACATTTATTCGTAAAAATCCCACCAGAAATACCAGCTGAATCAATCACAATTATACAGCTACAATTCGTCAGATACAATAAGTAACAGCTTCCGATCACAGGTCTCAAATACCTCAGACAGAGAACAACTTCTCTAGACTAGCAGTCACCACAAATCGTCTTCACTCACTGACTGTCTTCACAAAAGCTATGTCGGTCTGCGGTATTTATACCTGACTTGGCGGGGAATTCTACTAATTTCGCCAAGGTTCTGGAAGCTTCTAGGCTATCTCGCTAAATATTGGTCCTAGAGCTTAGATGATGGATGTTTCCAGAAGTATTTATTTCTCACCAGAAATCTCGCCAACGCCAAGTTTTCTCGCCAAAACATCGCCAAGTCACCAAATCATTAGAAAAACCGCTTTTAACGTATAGCACGTCTAAATACCGCAATTTTTTCCCAAAATGTGAGTATTTCCGATCTGTCTGAGATATTTTAAGACATATACGATATATATATATATATATATATATATATATATATATGTATGTATATATAAAGTTTTAGCGTGTGAATATCTTTGACATAAGGCAGAAATAGCAGTTCTCTGCCTTCAGGATACAAAAGAAATATAGTAAAATACTGTAGGGCTTGCAAAAGAAAATATATATTTATATCAAATTCATTTAAAAGGATTGCATTGTGTTGAATAAAAATTTCTTTTCAGTAAATAACTTAGTAACAAAATTTTTAAATATATGAAGAAAAACAGAAATTTAGGGAAGACTTAAATTCAGTTCATAGTACTTAATTCTATGGCATTCTCAAGCATTTGTTAACAAATTTAGTCACACGAAAATCTTTTTCCGCAAATTGACATCGTTAAGTGGATTCTCAAACTTCTGCAAACTTTCAGGTGAGCCGTAGAAGCGAAACCATTCAGCCGCCGTTGAGACAGCGGAAGATTTGATGTACGTTCCGAATTGCTGAATCAGTCATACTTATGTTAGGAAATTCCTGTTCACAATGAAGAGGAGGAAATTCTTCCAACAAAATAAGAAAATGCAAATATTGTTATGATGGTGTAGATTCGAATCTTAATAAACTGTGTATTTTTCAAGAGTTGTTAAAATTTTGTTGCTTCATTCTGCGCTTTTAGAATTTCCGTCATTCAGCTCGCCAATGAATCGATGTCAACTGATGCAGTGAGTCATGGCCCAAAAGTAAACCTCCGTCATTTAAAACTATTAATCAATCAGAAGACTTCACTTGCCCTCTATAGGTATAATCTCACATGCAACTATATAACGCATCCTAGTCACCATTAGCAAACATGATGGAGATCACCGGTCAAGCCAGGTTTCGAAATCACTAAATGTTGATAACGGTTTTTCCATCCTTAGACAATAAATTATTATAAGAGTGATGGGCAGGTTGGTCTTTTAACCCACTGAGAGTTAAGAACACATATTTCCATTCCCTTCCTTTTCTGTGTATTACTTTAAAGCGATTTTTCCATGCTTGGACAATAAATTATTAGAAGGGTGATGGGCAGGCTGGTCTTTTAACCCACTGAGGGTTAAGAACACATATTTCTATTCCCTTACTCTTCCTTTTCTGATTATTATTTTAAAACGGTTTTATCCATCCTTAGACAATAAATTATTATAAGGGTGATGGGCAGGTTGGTCTTTTAACCCAATAAGGGTTAAGATCGCATATTTCCATTCCCTAACTCTTCCTTTTCTGTGTATTACTTTAAAACGATTTTTCCATTATTAGACAATAAATTACTGTAAGGGTGATGGGCAGGCTGGTCTTTTAACCCACTGAGGGTTAAGAACGCATATTTCCATTCTTTTACTCTTCCTTTCCTTTGTATCACTTTAAAACGGTTTTTCCATTCTTAGACAATAAATTATTATTTTATTTTTCTCTTCTTTTCGATTTGGCCTCCAATGGTGAGAATATCGTATTTTTTTGGTTTAAAATGTTCTGGGTGATTTTCTTATGAACCATGTCCCCAATCAAATAATGTATTAGTGGCTTTATTGGGACGTGAACGTGCAATTTACGAATGTTAATATCTAAAGTTAAAAACGTTTCACTTAAAAAATAGAGTTTAATTATTAATTTAGTTAACTATATTAGCATCGTTCTTAAGCCACACACTGTTGCCCCTTTTAGTGGTCTAAGATAAAATTCTTTAAAAATAACATGAGCCAAGTTTTAGTGACATTTGGAAAAAGTAAAGCAACATTAATCTTCCTGACGAAAAATTAGTAGTGAAAGCAATATGCTAAACTACTTCACATGACTCGGTTTAAAACTTAAAAATGTTTACTACGTTATTTATATATACTCTAATGATGTTTTCAGCTATTTTAGATTTTTATGCGTTTTGATTGAAATCAGAATGACAAGGGAATAATTATTTTGAATAGAACAGAAAAACTATTCATTTAAAAATAAGAGTATGCTTATAAAATAAAAAGTCTTAACAGGGAAAGCCTTTTCCTTTAAATGAAATTCAACATCCTTACATCATGTTTTATGCATTGCGAGTATTTGGATGGTAATTCCATTCAATTATTGCATAATGATCATGAAGAAAGTGGTGATACCTCTCCTTTTTGAAGACTCTCCAGCACATGTTGGATAAGATTTAAGGTCAGGAACCGGCATTCCCGTGGTTGTTGCTGCTTGAAAAACAATTGTTGCAAGATTGTTCTTGTCTCAAAGGACGCCTGTAATTGCAGAGAATGCTGGACGTCGACGGAGTCAGTTCCAGCAGACAGACAAGCTTACGAGGGTAATTGGACTGCGAGGGGCGGCAGGTTGGTCTTTTCGACAAATCGCAGGAAACAGACACCTAAACACGTCTAAAGTGCTTCGGTTGTGACGAAGATGTTTGGAAAAAGGAACTGCGAAACGTTTGCAGGGTGTTAGTGCTGCCAGTGTAAAATGCGTCCGCAGAAAACTTCTATCATTCCAAGTTTGTAAAAATAATGAAAAAGGACTTTAGGGATTGCTTTTAGGTTTACAATAGCTATAAAATATTTTAAAAATAATATGTTACCCACAGGGCAGCCGTCGTGGCTCTCAATTTTCAATTTCATTATTTTTAAAAACTTGGAATGATAGAAGTTTTCTGCGGATGCATTTTACACTGCCCGATATTGAAAATGCAACACCATTGTGCAAACAGAAAGAGACAGTAACGAGCAATAAGTGATCTCTGTACTTCAAAATAACATGCATAATAAGATTGATAATAGGGTCGCCTCAGCAGATCACCGTAGAGGGCGAAACATGAGGGAATACGTCTATACACAAAGTCATTGAGAATGCGGATGGCGTTTAGAGGAATGGTTTACCATTTCCTATCAACCATTTGCCAAAGTGCGTCTTCTGAAATGACAAAGTGGCTGAATCTGCAAATGGCTTTCAATCATATCCTAAACGTATTCGATTACTGAGAGATCAGGTGAGTACGGGGGCCAGGAAAGCAGCTGTACACCTTACAGAGCATGATTGTTGATGCGAGCAATATAATGCCAGGAGTTATCCCGCTGATAAAAGACATTGAGCATCCCCTGAAGGTAGGGGATTGGCCGCAGCACATCATCCACGAAACGTTGGGCTATCATAGTGCCGTGAATACGAATTAGATTTGACCTGAAATAGTACGCAATGGCACCCCAAACTATGATGCAATGTTGTTGCACAATTGGACCTGTCTCCATGTCAACGCCATACTCGTGTGAACCGACTAACACTGAAGAAAAAGAAGCGTGACTCATTTGAAAAGACGATCTTGTGTCACTTCGTCGTTCACATCACTCTAATCAGGCACCATTCCAGACGTTGACATCTATGTTGTGATATCAATGGCAGTCTTCTTATCGGACGCCATAGGGCAGGCCACTGGCAACCAATCGTCGATAAATGGTACTGCTGTATATAGGATCCAGGGTGTGTTTTAGGGTGCATTACACATGCTACAGAATTTCGGTAGATGTGCTTTGCAGGGTTGCCTCCCTATAGACACGTCGATCCACATGTGCTGACATAATCTGGCAGTACTACCACCTTGCAAACGTTTCGCAATTCCTTTTTCCAAACATCTTCGTCATAACCGATGCACTATAGACGTGTTTAGGTGTCTGTTTGCTGCGATTTGTCGAAAAGACCAACCTGCCACCCCTCACAGTCCAGTTACCATCGCAAACTTGTCTGTCTGCTGGAACTGACTCCGTCGACGTCCAGCATTCTCTGCAATTACAGGCGTCCTTTGAGACAAGAACAATCTTGCAACAATTGTTTTTCAAGCAGCAACAACCGCAGGAATGCCGGTTCCTGACCTTAAATCTTATCCAACGTTTGCTGGAGAGTCTTCAAAAAGGAGAGGTATCACCACTTTCTTCATGATCATTATGCAATAATTGAATGGAATTATCATCCAAATACTCGCAATGCATAAAACATGATGTAAGGATGTTGAATTTCATTTAAAGGAAAAGGCTTTCCCTGTTAAGATTTTTTATTTTATAAGCATACTCTTATTTTTAAATGAATAGTTTTTCTGTTCTATTCAAAATAATTATTCCCTTGTCATTCTGATTTCAATCAAAACGCATAAAAATCTAAAATAGCTGAAAACATCATTAGAGTATGTATAAATAACGTAGTAAACATTTTTAAGTTTTAAAGCGAGTCATGTGAAGTAGTTTAGCATATTGCTTTCGCTTCTAATTTTTCGTCAGGAAGATTAATGTTGCTTTACTTTTTCCAAATGTCACTAAAACTTGGCTCATGTTATTTTTAAAGAATTTTATCTTAGACCACTAAAAGGGGCAACAGTGTGTGGCTTAAGAGCGATGCTAATATAGTTAACTGAATTAGTAATTAAACTCTATTTTTTTAGTGAAAAGTTTTTAACTTTAGACGTTAACAATCGTAAATTGCACGTTCACGTCCCAATAAAGCCACTAATACATTATTTGATTAGGGACATGGTTCATAAGAAAATCACCCAGAACAATTTAAACCAAAAAAATACGATATTCTCACCATAGGAGGCCAAATCGAAAAGAAGAGAAAAATAAAATAATAATTTATTGTCTAAGAACGGAAAAACCGTTTTAAAGTGATACAAAGAAAAGGAAGAGTAAAAGAATGGAAATATGCGTTCTTAACCCTCAGTGGGTTAAAAGACCAACCTGCCCATCACCCTTATAATAATTTAATGTCTAAGGATGGATAAAACCGTTTTAAAGTAATACACAGAAAAGGAAGAGTAAGGGAATAGAAATATGCGTTCTTAACCCTCAGTGGGTTAAAAGACCAGCCTGCCCATCACCCTTCTAATAATTTATTGTCCAAGGATGGAAAAACCGTTTTAAAGTAATGCACAGAAAAGGATGAGTAAGGGGATGGAAATATGCGTTTTTAACCCTCAGTAGTTAATTGTCCTTAATGAAAAGTTAGTTTTTGCAGCTTTATGTTTACAGATTTCAACAGTTTTCTATCGATTTACTTCCTTGTTAAAACAAATTTATCGAAGATTAGATATTTTTTGGTATTCAAAATAACCAGGCATTTATTTCTTTGTCAAAATTGTTATTCATGCAAGTTTCTGGAAACCACTGAGCAGATATTTGACTTATTTTAGAATTCTTAATACAGTGCCTGCTGGAAATCAGCAGTTGAAACATGCTTATTAAATTGAAAATGTTGTTATATTTTCATTGATAGAGACGATTTAAGCAAATTTTACGAGGGGGAATTAGATTTTTAAGAACTATGAAAAAGTTAATGTATTGTAAATTAAAGAGTTTTAGGTTGATTTCGAAGACTCCTTTCTTCTTAAAATACTTCACTGAAACTAGTTTAATAAAATAAAATATATGGCGTGTACTCCTTTTATCAATCATCATTGATTGTTCATCAATTAATATTTAGTAAAATGCAGAAAAGTGACATCAAAGTTCCTTGACCTCTAATTAATGGATTTTATAAAGATTTCCGGAGTAGAGAGAGAATCAACCACAGTGAAATCTCAATTATCTGTAGATAGGAATATGCTTCCAGAATCTATGCTTTTCAGTATATTTGTAGATCTATTATTTATTAAACTGATTTATTAAACTGTGATCCATAAAACTTAAAAAGTGCTCACCAAAAAAGTGTCTCATGTACAACCACAGCAGGGTTTCCATACTTATGAATCTTTTTCTACTTTATATATGGTTGACAATCTTATTAATTTACTTAGAATGCATGTTTCTATTAGATTTAGAATACAACCGGAGTACAACCTCTATATCTCGATCAAAGTTTGACAGGAACTCCCATCTGTTACGCGAATTTCAAGCCACTACCTAAGAAATCTGGTGGGAAGGAGGTGATCTGGAGAAATTGATGGTTTATGCCTTCCGTGTTGTTTTTGGAGTGAATGCCAGCTCATTTTCACTCTTGGCGACTATCAGTTATCATTTAGAAAACGTAGACAATTCCAAAAAATTTACAGCCTTAAAACTTAGAGATTCTAGGTATGCGCTGCGAGTGTGATCACAATGCAGGAGTTAAATTCTTTCATCGTGGTATCTAAAGAATTTACGGCTTCTGCGCAATTTGACTTGAAGGGCTGGAAACATAACCGGCCATGAAGGGATGAAGACATTTTGGTTTTGAATATGCTTGGGGATGACTATAAAGAAATCGACAGTTTTAGGCCTGAAATGGGATTTATACAATGATACTCTGTTCTGTGAGGTTAAAGAGAAAAATTAATTAGTAATAAGTAAACGAAATGTACTATCGAGATTTAGTCAAATTATTGATTTTATTGGATTTACGAGTCCTGTTACTCTTGTTCCAAAATTAATACTACAGGAATGTTGGAAGGAAAAAATAAATTGAAAAATGGTGCTTCCGGATAATTTGAAAAAAAACTTTTCTAAAATGGGCCACTGAATTAAAATATTTAAAAAATGTATAAATCTCTGGAGAACTACCCAAGCTTGATGCGAATACTACTCTCCATGTCTTTGTATATGCTAGCAAATCTGCTTACTCAGCATCAATTTTTGTTAGAAATGATATAGGGGGACATTAACTGTCAATTATTACAAGTCAAGAGTAGCACCCTTAAAATCAATCACTATTCTTAGATTAGAAATTCTTACGTGCACCATTGGAGCCAGACTCTGTCACACTGTCAAAAAAGATTTAAGTATGAACAATGCAGGAGCTTTTTTCTGCACTGACTTGATGAACGCCAGTGTAAATGGATCAAACCAGTTAAACTGGATCAAAAGGTCGGACAACTGGGTCACATTTGTAGCGAACTGAGAGAATGAAATTCGAAAGCTGACAGATCCGGAGAGGATTGGCGACATATTCAAGGAAAATATAATCCTGCCGATTTACTCTCAAGGAGATGCAATCCGAAATATTTATTGAATTCTCGGTGGTGGGAAGCTACCCCTGGAAGATTGGCCTGTTAGAAAAATTTTTGCAGAGGAAGATCTTGTCTTTTCAGAAAGGAAGAAAGCAGTGATCTCTTCAACAAATTTAGTTACTAACAGATTTGAATTCTTCCATAGAATATCCTCCTTCAATAAAGTTGTGAGAATAATATCTTATGTCATTAGATTCTGCAAGAATATGAAAAGAAATAGTAGAGACAGAAAAAAAGAAAAATTGGCGATTGAAGAAATCAAAACATCTGAAAGGTTCATTTTAAAAGAAATTTAAAGAAAATCCTTTAGGAGAAAAAAAGCAAAACTTCCGAACCATAAAAGATATAACGATGGTCTATTGTCAGTTTCGACAAGAATAACCTCAAGAAAAGACTTAGAATTTCTTTAAGTTTCCCATATTATTTCCAAGTAAGCATAATAAGGTTGAAAAGTTAATCATGAGCAAACGCATCGAACTTGATCATGCTCAAACATTGATGTCTTATCTCAGAGAAACTTATTAGATAATCAAGACTAGAAAGACAATGCGAAGTGTGATAAGAAACTGTACTAAGTGTAGAAGATATTCTGTTCAACCACTAGAAGCCGAAAGCATCCCTTTTCCAGAGGATCGTGTCTGAGATGCGGCTGCCTTCGACATAATCGGTATCGATTTGTGTGAGCCATTGTATCTCAAAGGAGGTAGAAAATGATGGGTGGTACTCATCTCCTGCGCCATCTATCAAAAGGTGTATCTCGAGTTGGTATCTTCCTTGTCTACTGAGTATTTTATCCTGGCGTTTCGCCGTTTTATTGAGCGGAAAGAACGTTTTTCTACTGCATATTCAGACAATGGCACAAATCTTGTAAGAACAGCAAATCTTTTAAAAATTATCGATTAGGTTAAAGTCGTAGATTTTTGCTTCAAAGAAAAGAATTTCTTAGAAATTTAATCCACCCTTGCCCCTTGGTGGGGAGGTTTCTGGGAGAGAGTGATAGGGGTGTTGAAGGGCATTCTGAGAAGGGTACTGGGAAAATATTGCCTGCATGAAGAAGTGTTAGCTACACAATATTATGCGATGCTGAAAGTCTCATTAACTCTCGTTCGTTGACGTACTTCTCAGAAGATCTAAACGACCTGTCAGCCCTCACACCATCTATGTTATTACAAGAAATTAAAGATGTAGGTGTTCCTGAATATGACATAATCGATTCAAGTAAACTGAATACGCTTACCGTTTGCAATTGAGGTGAGATCTACGAAGCCGATTTAGAACTGAATATCTTGGATTATTAAAAGATTATTCCAAAGTAAAAAGTGGATCATCCATAAAAGAGAAGGAGATCTTGTTCTCATCGGAGGTACAAACAAGTGAATCAACCGGCCTTTGGCAAAAGTTTTAAAAACTTTTCCTGGAAAGGAGGGAAAGGTACGTTTAGTGGAACTTAACGACTCAATCTGGAAGCTTTTTGAGACCCATACGAAAACTTTATTCAATAGAAGTGACAATTGATTTTTCAGCAGTGAGCTCTTCCAGTGGATCAAATGATGATGGTCCTCGCCAAATGAAAGATTCAATCCCTAATAACCAAGAAGTCATATATTCCCATTAGTGATGATTGTTAAAACCAACTAAAAGACTTTAAATTACTTTTATTTTATTGAATTACATTGTAATAAATTTATTAATATTTTTGTGTTGAGTTTTTTACAGGTGAATCATAGAACTGATTTTGATGTTTGGATTCGAACAGGTATGCTTTCGAATCCAAGTTGGGAGAGTGACACGAACTCCCATCTGTTGCGCGACTGCCGAAGAAACCTCAGCTAATACTGAGCCACGTTCGGAGAAGGATGCCGAAAGAATATTAGATATTTCTTTGTTTTCTTTTTTTTAATGTAGTGTGCTGTTTATGTTTAGTAATTATGTATTTGTTGTAAAGTTAATTTCAATTAAATGTGTTAAACTAACTGCAAGACTCCAATGTTTATTGAAAATAGAAATAATTTGTCGATTATTAATAGACTCATCGGGAAAAGATCGTGGAATTCCTTGGTTGCAAAAAGATCGTGGATACTCTCCGTTATGATAAATTGTTTTTTGCAATTGTTAACGATAAAATTAACAAACCTTATGCTTTACAGTATACTTAGAGATCTCTGATTAACGATCTTTGTAAAACTAATTCCCTTAGAAAAGTGTCTCGATTTCTTATTAACCCTACAGAATAATTTTACAATTGAAAATCTGATTAGAAAAGGCATAAATTTCAGATAACTTTCTAATACACAACCCCGTCTCGAATTCCTACAGATCCTAATATTGTGCCAGAATCCTAAATTGGGCTCCAACCGAGTTTCACAATTAAGAAACTGGGATCGAGCAGCAGGCTCCCGAATACTTGATCCACCACCATTAGAGGTATAGATTAAAATTTTTTAAGCATTAAAATAGAAAAATAAGTTCTATACATATAAAATAGTTCTAACCAATTTTATCCGAATTAATTTATGCATAATTGTTCATGTGTTCCGCTGTGATTGAATCGGAAGAATTAGTTATCATACTTTAGTTGTGCAATCACATTTGGGTTTCACTTAACAAGTCAGTTTAATCCAACTTCTGTTCTAGCATCAAAAGAACTCTTCCGGTCGCATTTGCCTTCAGATTACTTTTCGGGATTTCCAATACGCTGCTCTAGGATCAAGTCGCTAGAAAAGCAACTTTTATTGCGACCCATACAGTAGAATTCCAATCATCCCAATCAACTGAGCCCGGTTAAGCAGAGTCGGATATTTAAAAAAATAACCGTTTTAATACATTCCAGTTGGGGAAAAAACTACATGTATTTAAATCTTTTATATATATATTTAAATCTTTTATAATAAAATATTTAATCAATTAAATGAAAAATATATACAACTCTTTTACATGTTAAAGTACTTACAAGTGCTGTAAATGCTTGCTGAACATCTCGGCCAGAATGAACTGTATTACTGCCTTTATCCGTTTTCGGGCAGCCAAGTTCTCCATCCGTTTGATAGTAAAAAATTGCCAGCTGTCACTCGCGGGTTGATGCTTTATCCTTTTCAAAACAGTTTCAAATCCGGCAAATGGTAGTTCCACGTTTGTTTCAACTAGGACATTCTCAACACATTCCATCATTCACCTTCAATGGTTTATCATCGACAATAAGTTTATCATAATTTGCAATTTGTAATCTAGATCTGACTCATAGTTCCTTCAGCACTAACTTCTGAGCAATCAGGAATTTACAAAATAATGTTTTTGAATTCCTGAAATGTGATACGTAATTCTCCTCTCTTACCTTTCCTTTCATTTTCTCTCTTTTCTCTTTAGTATAACATTTTTTATATTGTGGGGAATACACAGCAAAAAAAGGCATTTCATGATGTAGTGATCTGATACCTTTTTTTTGGGGGGGGGGGGCTCTCCCGAGGATTAGTCACAATTTCAAAACTAACACGCCTCTGTTCTCGAAGACAGCAGATCTTTGGACATCATAAGTAACTTCCCGATGAATTGACATCAGCTCTCACATTATGACTAAATTAATTAGAAAAGCTGTAATGAAAATTATGAAATGAAATATAGCCAAAGACCAGAATCCTGATACAGGTTTCATTCTATTCCATACAACAATTACAATTCTCGCACCACTCCTCTAAAAATATATATAATGGCCACTGCGAATAAAGACTTTATTTCGATAGATTTTCTGGAAGCTCCAGAAGTTTCACGCCGCTTCCCATTAAAATCAGCATTGCCTGCCTTGGACAGTAACTGGGAGGGAGACCACATTCTCCCTCAGTGGGATGCAGGAGCTCCGTGAATTGAGACATGTCCATTTTCATCTGTGACGTTCAAAGTCCTTCCGCTGGTGTGACGAGTATGTGGAGAGGTCAGTTCAGGTGTGAGAGACCTCGTTATCTCCCCGTGGTTCAAAATTACGAAACGCCAGCGAATATTCCAAACCCATTAACCTTAAGGTATAATCAAGGGTTCGCCTATACCGTTATGTACATTTTCTAGAAACGTATTTTTTTATAAGCAGAATATCAACAACATTAGTATTCAGTGTCTATTTTTAATGCGAAGTGTCACTATGTGTATATACTATTCATTTTTTTTAAATGTAGAGTATCCCAAAATTATACTTTCATATTTAACGTTTTACATAAAAAATATCAACACATCATTTTAATATTTGTAACATTATGGAACAATTTTCAAACACTGGAGGTGTTTGTATATATGCTATATTTTTATTTGTAAGGAATTATATCAATACGCTTTTATGCTTATAATATAAATACAAGGAATAAGGTTACTGGGATTAGTGTTTCAATATATATAGTTGCTAATTTTTTCAAATATACCATGTTACATGAAATTGGACTTTTATGATAATTTTCATACATATTTTATCACCTATGTTTAAAAAATTTACTAATAGTTGCCACTGACGTAATTTAAGTCCTTTTATTGTGGTCATCAAATATTTCTCAGCTTAAAATTACTATAAAATGCAAATATTTAGAAAACGAGATATCAAAATGGTGACTTAATATAATCCAATAAAGATGTTATACAGGTGGTTAGATTTATATAACTGTACAAATATTTAGATATTTTTTAAATAAAAGTTTTAAAATTTGAAACAGATAAAATCACAAGTTGAAAGATCAGATATTAATATAATTGCAAATCGAATTCAAAAACTTTAGATCTGCCCAACGTGAATGCATTATTCTGAGATGTAAATAAAAATAAATAAATTATGTTCACTGCATTTAATATTTTGATTATAAATTCATATTTTCTGCAATTTGAATAAGTTATTAGAAAGTACATGACAAAATCTATTTTAAGTAGTTATTAGAAAAACTGTGCTTCAACACACTTTTGGAGTCCAATTTTTTATTAATTAGAAAAATTGAAATTTTATTGTGAATTCCCTTCATTAAGAGTAACTCCTGTGAATTTTCATGACAAAGAACTTAATACAAAGTTTTAAATTCTGTTGCAGTTAATTTTGAAGCACAGTAGAATACCTCCGGTTGTCTGTTTTTAACTGCATTACTAAATAAGAAGCATTTTGAAAAATCATTTGCTTACAAATTTTAGAGACAGAGAAATTTAAATTAATTATTTTTTGAAATATCATTATTTATTTGCATTATAATGATAAAACTATTATATTATCAATTATATGTGTTAATTATTACATTTAAAATGAACGAACATATTAACTAAAATCATATTGTTAAAAAAAAAAAAAAAAAAAAAAAAAAAAAAAGTATTTATTGTGTATAAATAAATACAAGTAAACGTGTGTGTAAAAAAAAAACCTTATACAGTTTGTTTTTAAACATTATTTTAAAATCTTTCGTACTGTCATTTATAAATAAATTTAATAAAAGATACAATCAGTCAGTCACCAGTGATAATGATATAGTCTCTTAAAAACCGATGTATTCATTTAGATTTTTAACATGTTAGCCTCGATTATTTATAGTGTATTCATGAACATATCCATTATAAAGTTAGCGATTAAAATAAACAAATTTACAAAAAACAAAGGAATAATATTAGTTATCCTCTGAAAGACTGCTGTAAAAGAAATGATTCTATTCCAAGTTAACATAGAAATAAGTAAATTTACATTTAAGATTATCATTGTTAAATAAATCAGTTTATATTTGACATGTTATTTCCACAAAAATAAATTTTTAAATCAAAATAATGCTACTCACTCACCAAGTGCAATTTTGTAGGGATGTTTTTAAAAGCAGGTGAATATATTTTTAAAAGATTATTAATCCATGCGAATACATGTATATATATTCTGTTAGCATACAAACATACAACTATATTTGCAAAATAATCTCATGTATACACTTCTCGATAAAATTATTGACGCAAGACGACACGGAGTTACTTATGGAGGGTTACTACCGATATCAATAATCGATTTCTTTTGCATGAATGAAAATGTTATTTTTCTGCTCGATGAATCAATTCATCAAATGGTATTACCCTCCAAAGTTGTTGATTGGTTAGAAAGTTTACTACGTCACATGATTTTGAAGCAGAACATTTAGAATGATAACTTATATAAATTTAAAAAATTGGTGGCGACATCTATCAATAAACGTAAATACTAATTAAAAAGTAGGTTGCAAATTTTACATAGTTGAAACCAAGAAATTAAAGTACAATTTTATATACATATATAATATAAATTCTATGATGAAATTCAATAATTGCTTATTTATTTCAATATTTTTAAATATTATAAAAATAAGGAATAAATTTTGAAAAGTTAATCTATTCTAAAATGAATATTTTCTGATGTTTATTCTCTTAGCACACACAAAAAAAGAAAAGATAAATAAAGAAGGAAAAATTTTAGAAACAAATAGCTCATTTTTATTTATAATATATTATAATATAGATATTCAATGAAAAAATATATGAGACGACATTTCAAAATTTCATTTGTATTTCGTTGGTATTTACAGCGCACTAAAAATAAATTATTGGTAATCTTACAAGGGGGGAACCATGGTTGAATAATGTGAATTAACTGCTTGCAATGAAAGGACATCATTGTACAGTGAACCCATAATCTCTCTATAAAATGGATTGCCTTGAATGAAAGAAAAGACTGAATCCACTACATTCCTTGAATTTTAAATTCGATGCCAATTGTTAAAGATGTTTTTACTTCAATATTATTTACAGAATTTTTCAATTTTCCCTGCTGTACAGAAATAATAGTTATTTTAAAGATTTCCATGGTTATCGTACCATCCGTGATATATGGAACTGTTAATTCTTGTCTTCAGCCATAATGCTTTTTTAAAAATGCTCGTCCGACATTTTATAGTCCCCCTTGTCCAGATAAAATTAATTTTAAGAGTTTATATATATATATATATATATATATATATATATATATATATATATATATATTCTCATTAAATTTTGTTCTCCAGTTAAATTTGAAATGGACGCCATTCTAACTTTAAATGTCCTAATTCGATCGCTAAATTTTCACAACCGTCAGTCTTCTTTCTCATTATTGTCTGCCTAAGATTACTTTCAAATGTTTTCTCATAGAACAAAATTGACCTAACCAATGAGAGTATCGTCACACATGTATTATACATTAATCCTTAATTAAACTTACAAATAAAATATTATAATCAAGATATCTTCCTAATTTCATTTTCAAAACTATAATTTTCAAAATATAAAACAGTTTTCTTAAAATTTATTAGAATATCTGCATTAAATGCTGAATTGTTTTTTAAACTCCTAAAAATAAATTCTTTGAATTTTATATTAAACCATCCAAATGAACTCCACTTGAAATTTCGTTAAATCTATAGTTGCTTTTCATATATTTTGCTTTAAGGAAGATAGAATTAAGTTCTAAATCAGGAAACTGTGTCATTCTGAATAATATTATAAAAAACTAAAGAGGTAATTTTAAATAAATTTATTCTTAAATGAAATATTTTGAGCAGTTACGATTTTTGCAGGAATCAATTAATTTGTTTGCACGATTATTTCTATTCTTTTAAAATATTGCTTCAATTATTTGATTAATAAAAATGTTAAACAGAAATAGAAAACCTTTGAATTTTTTTTTTTCCCTTTGGATGCAGTATGAAAGAATTCACTTTTAACATTTCTTTCGATTGGAGTTTTATTCAAAAATAATTACACTAATGAATTGAAATTTTATAAATAGAAAATGATAAAGTTTGTCGATTTATTTTGAAGGGCATTTGATCAATCTCTTTCCTTCACCTGTGCTTGACACCTTTCTTCCATTCTGGTGATTGGAAAATTAGTTTCACCTGTCAGAGAAATAGTTAAAATTTAAGCGAAGATTTTCTTAAGTTGTATCTTATTCTTATAACAAGAATTTTTTCTTGTTATAAGAAACAAAATTAATGAAATATTTTTAATAAATATTGTTTGATTCCTTAAAAAATCATTAACAAATAAGAAGGGGCATTCAATGAAAGAATAATTTTTTTTTTCATTTAATGCCTCCGAGAATTAGGTCCGAACATGAACTAGACTTTATGAGAGAATTCACATTTTAAAACAAGCGCTTCAGAAAAAATAAGCTTTTCGGAAATGGTGTCATTCTTCGGACTTCATTGGCAGGAATAATTTGTGTTCTGATCACACAGTAAGAAAAAAGTATATATTTTGCTATAAACAAAATAAAATAATGAGTGAAATTCCTCACAAATTTGAACTGATTTAAAAATACTTTCAATTTATGAGCAATTGTGTACTTTCGAAAGTCATGTTTGTATATAATATACACAAAAATAAAAAAGGATAATTTCAGAGAGACATGCACATTTTTAAAGTAACACTTTTTGTTATATTAATAATACTTATTAAATTAATTTGCAAAATCAAAACCTTTTAATATTTTATTTAGTTCATTAAGTTTTGATTAAGAAATCAATTTAAACTTTCTAAATTATAATAAATTTTAAAAAAAATTGTGTCTGTCTTGTAAAGCTAAGTTTACCAGAAGAAGGTTTAATATTCCAAATATAGACAGAGAGATACCCCCCCCCCCTATTTTCAGCTGTCTAATTAGACATTTTGTCTTCAAAGACGGGAAATCCAGCTCCACATGAGCAGGACACTGGAAATGGTGATAGAATGAGTAAAATACCCTTTGTGTTTTTATACAGAAAACTACTCCTGTCTAAAATTCAAAGAGGAATTTATCACTAAATTGTCATTTGGTTTCAGTACTGGTAAACATAAAATTTGTTCTAGAGACAATTTTCTTGATTTTATTTTCAGAACAACATTTCTTCGTGTACTCGTTGTTGTTTAATTATCGTCTTACCGCTCGCTTACGACAGCTTAAAAATGTATCCATGTCTCTGGATAAATCTTCAGCCATGAATATTTAATACGGTCAACTGCAATTAACACAAAACATGCATAACATATACATTCAAATAGATTCGATATCTATAAAAGGATCAACTCAAATTAGACTGCAGAAATTGAAACTGGCGTTATCGTACATCCTTTTGCTCTTTACAAGAAAATATTTTTAAACATGTGCGAATGCTCGAAATGGTATTGTATCGATGTTCCAGAATGTTCGAGACAAATCAGGATTTTTCCGAAACCAAGAGACTCACCAGCATGGTGGACACAATCGCAGACTCTTGTGCAAAACGGCAAGAGATTTTTTTTTTTTTTTTTTTTTTTTTTTTCAATGCTGAAAATCTATGTTGCCATACATAAAATAATAATAATAATTCAGCATTCTGGGTAGTTTGTAAGGTTTAAAATTAAGCTCGTAGTGTAGATTTAATGCCAAAATTATTACGGTATACATTTTATTGAGCACAGCAGAAGGAATCAAAATGATGATCGGGGCGGAATGACGTGTTGCAATTATACGCCTACAGACGGCGCACTGTTCGAATATATATTGTTTACAAACTGAATAAGATTCTGCGCAGCAATGTAAATGTTTTTTTTTTTTTTTTTTTTTTTTTGTTCCCTGTCTTGTCCTTTCTTTGTCTTCCCTTTTTAAGTATGTCCTGTGTTAATTAAAGAAATTAAAAAATTATTCAATGTAAGCTTACTTAGAATTTAATTTGTCATTATTAAGATGATTTAATAAACATGATTAGCAATAAGAGAGTTTTTAGAAAAATGTTACATGGTGCCCGAACGTGAGAGACCAGTTATTAGGATTTAGATTATTTTATATTTAATGTAAATAAGTAACACAGAATATACAGCAGTATTTGATTTCATTATTTGTTTTTGGCTTGCATGAGAATAGATTTATTTTATTGTTTGCACAATGTATTTGAAATTAAATATGTCAGTCGAATCAAACGAAATAGTGATTGCTTTGAATCACGATAAATTGAAAAGAAAACGCTCACAATTAGAGTTTTGTTAACAAGAAGATTAAATAAGGTTAACGAGCTGCTCCAATTAGAAATTATTGACACAGCAACTCTAAACGAACTTTTACAACAATTTATGCGAAAAATCAGAGCTTATTTATGAATTAGATCTGCAAATGAAAATTATATGATTTATATTATGATTTAGATCAGCAAGAAGCAAAAATAATTTCTAGTCAAGAAATTAGAGAAAAGAAAATTTCTGCTAAATCAAAAATAATTACTTATTTGAAATAAGAACTAAAATTATTAGAAGTAACTACTGTACCCGTAACATCGAAAAACGAAATTATAATGTAAGACTACCGTAATTAACTATGGAACCATTTTATGCTAAATACGAAAACTGGCAAGAATTTGAAGGATCGATACATGAAAATAAGAATTTATCAAATGAGGATAAATTTAGCTACTTAAAATCCTTTTTAAAAGGTGAAGCTTTGGTTTGAATTTAACAGAAAATAATTCTTACACTACAGTAGAGTTACTAAAGAAAAGATATGGGCAAAAGAATATCATTATTAGAGCTCATATAAATGCGTCCTGTGAAATCATGCGGCCAGTTAAAAGAATTGCTTCAGTTATGCGATAAGTGTTATGTTCAAGTTCGTTCACTTGAAGCCGCTGGAATAAAATTTAATAATTATGGTAGCTTGTTATTTCCCATCTTATTAAATTGTAACCAGAAAATATAGTTTTAGAATACAATAAACATGATGATTGCTTAAAACTGTTTGTTTTTAGAAAATGAAATCGAAAACAGACAAAAAGCTATTTTATTTTGCGATACGAAAGAAGTGGAAGACGGGTCGCACTCAAAGGGATACCATTTTGGAGCGAAAGGTCATAATTCTTTTCTCCCAACACAAAAACAACAAACTCCGACTTTTAAAAACTGGAACCGCAGAAAAGGAGGGGGAATGCAAATTTTACGAGTTCAAGAGACACCCCAAATAAGCTTAATAGTAAAGAATGGTTAAGTTACAAACAGAAGGGGAAATGTTTCTTATGTTTTAAAAGAAACCACACTGAGTATAACTGCTTTTCGAAAATGCGGTGTAAGGGGAAACATAATAGTTTATTACATGAAAAAATATTTATAAAATTGATCTGAAATCGGATACTGATGCCACTTCTGTTCCAGAAGAGGACAAAATTAATAATATTTGTTTGCAAACCGCAACTGTGAATATTGTAAGAAATAATAGAAATAAGAAATTTCGATGTTTGATAGATAATAGTAGTTACCGATCTTTCATCCTTGACCGAGTTTCTCAAGAATTAAATTTAGAAATAATAGGCTAGAAGAGTTAAAAATTTATACGTTTGGTTCAACAGAACACATTATTGGAAAAAGAAATAAAGTGAGTTTTCCCTTTATACAAAAAACATTTAGTTATCGAAGATTTAGAAACACCAAATATTAGTAATGCTCATATAAATATTCCACCTACAAATGATATAAATATTCAGCGTAAGAAAAAAAGAATAAAAATAGCGGATCAAAGCTTCAATGACCGGCATTTAGAGCTTTCTTTGTTAAGAGACAGTGATTATTACTGGAAAATTATGACTGGTGAAGTTCGTAGATTGTCAGGAACTTAAGTTGCGATTAATGGTTCAGTTGTTACATCGAATAGGATGATCGATTATGCAGCAGTCTGCGAACGTTATGAAAAAGTCGCTGATCATACAATAGGAAGAAATTTACATGTCGAATCTAACATGATATTGGGTAAATTTTGGGAGATTGAATCAATTGCAATTAAAAACGAAAGTAATGATACTGATAAGCAAAAAGAAATTTTAAACCAGTTTAAAAAAATCCATTATTCTAAAAGATAACCGTTACCAAGTTAAACTTCCCTTTAACGAAAAAGTGGAAGAGTTAAAAGACAACTATGAAATAGAGAGAGCTTTTAACAGACTTAATAGTTTAGCTAGGAAATGTAAGAAAAATGCAGAATTCTTCAAAAGATATCAAACAATTACCGATGGTTACCTTGAAAGAGGAATAGCGGAAGAAGTTTCTGATAATCCTGAGAAAATATAATTTCATCTCCCACATCAAGGAGTACTTAGAGAAGATAAGGTTACAACGAAGCTACGTGTGGTATTTGATGCCCTCACTCATGCCACAAATTCCTTTTCATTAAATGAATGCTAAGATGCTGGACCAAATCTTAATCCAGAATTATTAGGAATATTAATTAACTTTCGACAACATAGAATTGCATTTATAGCGGACATCGAAGAAGTATTTTTGCAGATCTTACTGTCACCTGAAGATCGAGATGCAGTTAGATTTCTTTGGGGGAATTAGAAAAAGAATATAAAGTTCTCAGAATGACTCCAGTTATTTTTGGAGCAACTTGTAGCCCATTTTTGTCAGCAGCTACACTTAATCATCATGCTTAAAGTTTTAGAAATAATTATCCAGTTGCTAGTGATTTAATTGAAAATTGTATGTATGTTGATTATTTAATAGCTGGTGCAGATAGCGAAGAAGAAGCCATAGAAATGAAACAAGACATGAAAATGTTTTGCAAAAGGCTAGTTTTAACATGAGAAAATGGAAAAGAAATTACAGCAGAAAGGGGACGAAGAAGAAAATCCTGGTCCGATACCATTAACAGATTGTGGAAAAGTCTTAGGATATTATTGGGATAGTAGAAAAGATACATTAATGATTCCAGTACTAGAGGTTACCATATTGAATTCGGATGAAGAAATTACAAAGAAATTTATATTAAAATTAATTGGTAAACTCTATGATCCCATAGTACTTTTTAATCCATGTACTGTTACGTGTAAAATCCGTATGCAGGAATACTGGATTACTGGATATGATTGGGATAAACCATTACCGTCAGACATTCAAAAAAGATTTAAAGGTGGTGTGAGGATTTAATTAATTTGAAGGAAATTCAAATCGAAGTACATAACTTTAAAAGTAAAATCATTAAGGTGATGTCTGGCATTTAATTGCATTGTTTCAATGATAGTAGTATTAAAGCTTATGGTGCTGTCGTTTATATTAGGTTTATTGAGAATAATGAAAAAAAATATTTGTTTCATCAAAATCTAGAGTTGTTTCTTTGAAAATGATGACTGTTCCGCGTTTAGAATTAATGGGTGCTGTAATAGGTTGTGGATTAACGAAATATATCTTGCATAAAATTAATTTGGAAGTAAATAGCTGTTTTTATTGGACTGATTCTACGAGAGTACTTCATTGGGTGAAAAGAGATGCTAAAAGATGGAAATCATTTGTTTGCCACCGAATAATTGAAATTCGGAGCAAAATTGATCCCTCATCATGGAACTACTATCCAGGGGAAGAAAATCCTGCTAATGTTTTAACGAGAGGTGAAAATTCTTTAAGGTTGAAAGAAAATTGAGCATGGTTCAATGGACCTTTTCGGCTTTCTGAGGAACGTAACCATTGGCCTACAGCGTATACAGACTCAGAATTAAAGATAGCTAAAGTGGAAAAGAAGAATAAAAAAATTTATAATTTTACAAGCTATTTATATTCAGTGAAATATTAAGGATTTAATGAAGATTTGTAGAATTAATAATTTTACAAAATTACCTACAGTTACTGTGTGGATCAAAAATCTATTTTTAACTTGATAAATAAAGGGAATAAAAAAGAAGGACCACTGACAGCTGAAGAATTGAATGATTCCGAAATTTGCTTAATAAGAAAAAAAAAAAAAAACAAGAGAAAGAATTTTCTTCAGGAATAAAAAGTTTAAATTCCAACCAAAAGTTACTAGTTTCTTCAAAAATAGCCTCGTACAAATCATTTCTTGATAATAATGGACTCATTAGAATAAGTGGCGATTACAATTTTTAGACTTGAGTTATGAACAGAAATATCCTTTGTTATTGCCCGGTAATGTTATTCGCAGATGTCACGAAAAAAACTGGACACGCTAAGTTATGAGACACATTATCAGATTTTAGAGATTGGTTTTTCATCCCAATAGGTAGGCAAAGAGTAAGATCTTTAGTATTCAAGTACAATTTATGTCGGAAGTTCAGAGCGAAGCCTGCTATCGAATAGATGTCTTGCTTACCCCCAGATTGTGTGAGAGAAGCATTTCCATCCGAAATAATTTGATTAGATTATTTAGAGTTCTATACATATTCGAAAATTCAGAAACGAGGAAATCGTATATTTTGCTTTTTATTACTTTCGCAGTAACATCTGCTATGCATTTAGAACTTACAACTGATATGTAAGTACCATCCAGAGCATTAAAAAAATTTATATCCCGTCGAGGACTATGTAAAACAAAAATTCAGATAATGCGAAAGCTTTCATTAAAGTGAAAAGAGATTTTAATATTTTAAATGAAAATTTAAGCAAAGAAGAATGCCGAAATTATTTTAGTGAACGAAGAATAACTTGGAGAAACATCGTAGAAAAGGCAGCTTGGTGGGGAGGATTTTGGGAGAGACTTGTTCGCTCTGTGAAGACTTTCCGGAAGAAAATTTTAGGAAAAACATCTCTAAATGGTTTACAGCTTGAAACTACTGTCGTAGAAGTCGAAGCAATTTTTGACTCTAGACCACTAACTTATATAGATGAAGAAAATGAGTCAGGATTCTCAAGCCTGCTCACTTCCTGATAGGTAGACGAATATTATCACTTCCTGGACAATCCGCATTACCTCTTTCAACGAAAGATGTCCTCACCAGCAGATATAGTGACAACCTAGTAGAATTGCTGTTGAAATAATGATTACTTTTATAGTTACTGTAAGAAGTATATGTGTGTATGCATCTTTATTTAGGTTTGATTTTTTATGATATTGAAATTAACTTTAGAAATAAATATGAAAAGCTAATATATATAATAATTTTTACATTATTATTTTGTTACAAAGATATATGTTATTATCACTAGAACATTGTATTATTATGTGATTATTACTAAGAATTGATCTTATTGTTTTCAAAATATGTGAATTAACTTTGTATTAATTTAGACTCTACTCTTGATGAACTTTTGGAGTTCATCGAGGGAGAGGATGTTTCAATTATACGTCTACAAATGGCACACTGGTGGAAAATCTGTGTTTACAAACAGAATAAGATTCTGCGCTGAGCGATGTAGATGATTTTTGTTCCAAGTCTCGTCCTTTCTTTGCTTTGTCCTATGTTTAATAAAATTAAAAACCTGCCCAAGGTAAGTTCATTTAGAATTTGATTTATTATTATTAAGATGATTATATAAACATAATTATAGTAATTAGAAAGTTATTATAAAATGATGAAAGGTTGCCACATAATGAATAATAAAGCATGTCCATTCAAATGAATGCAGTGATGTTATGAAACGAAGTTTTTGTAAACTTAAAGTTGATATTGAATTTATCTTGCGTCTTTGGCTAAAAACTTTTAATACAAAAATTCTTACATACAACATCAAATGCAAAATAAGGGAATGATAATAAGCATAATCCAGGTTAAAAGACTTAATGGTCAACAATAATTCACAACTCTAAGGAGTTTTAATACTAAAAATGTGTCTAAACTTTTTGTGCGCTAATTTCTCGAAAAAATTTAAATAGAAGATAACAGTTTTAACAACATATTTTAGTCCCCCGTAAAACAATGTACCATCTTTACCAAATGTGTTTTTTTTTTGTTTTTTCATAGATGGATTCTCTACATTCGAATCTCTTGACAAATGCGGAATGAATATTCGTTGTTAGAGCATTTGAATAAAAATTTGTTTTAAAAAACACGAACCTGTATGTTGAATGCCTCTTAAACTTAAAATTTGGTAACAAAGTCATACTATGTGTTCTAAAATAAAACCATCTATGAAAAAAATCATGTTACTTTCAATCATGTTATATCATGTTACTTTCAATTTCTTATTAATTTGCAAGTACTATTTCTAATTTTAAATTGACATTTTTATTAACTGATTACTGAATGTTAGCTTTGAGTTCAATTCAGTTCATTACTTGGTGAATTTAATTACCGTCTCAAATTTTGCAGTAGTTTATAATCTATTTTGTTCCATATTGAAATCAAGCTCTTGTGTATGGAAAGTGACAACCACATGGAAGAATGAATGGCGTCATAAACTAAACTTAGTCCGTATTTGTTTCCCTGCACTGAAGAGGAGCGGGGTCGAGAGCGCTATGCCATCGAGCTAAAGAAATTAATTTATTATTCGTAACTCATAAGCAGTTTAAAATTAAAAATTTGAGATCTAGCTTTTTGTTAGTTAAAAACTTTTAAATGAAATGAAGAAACATTTCCATTTAGTGTTTTAAATGTCATATTGGAGACGAAAACAGCCTCTAAACCATCCTAAAAATGAATGTATGTAGGAGAAAGAGAGAGGGAAGTTTAAAATATATAAAAAGAGAGAAATAAATGAATCAAAACACTGAACTATTACTTTTGATGTTAACATCAGTCATCTTCTTCACAACATCCCAGTAATCCAGATCGTGGTCTCTGCACAAATTCAGAAGAAATTCTTTATATTCTGCGAGGGTAAGTACCAATTTAAGCCTAAAAAGTATAATTTGTCTCATTATTTCCTTAATCTCTACTTAAATAACTAAAAATCTTTCTAATAGATGCTTTCTTCATTAACTTCGACATTAGTTTTGAGATTGAAAACAGTTTTTCTAAGAAAAATGTGTAAAAGCTGTTATGCATAGATATATTCTATTTTAATCCACATAACATTTAAATGAGTATTTGTTTTATCACCATTATTAGACCAAGTCATTACATTGTCAATTATAAATCCAACCACGGAGAATTGTCATTATAATAAAATTGCTATAATTTTTTTATTTTAATTAGGCTATTATTTAACCCAAAAAAATAACGCTATATCTTTCAGTTATCTTTAGTCAAAAAGAGGCTTTTTGAAAATTGCTTAGTTAAATCTAATCTGATCATAAAAAATAATAACAATAAATCATGCTTTTTTTTTAATTAAATGTTGCTGCACACATAACCAAAGTCTTGTAAATACAGCATTGAATAAATACGGGCTTCAAAAAGAAAAGCTGTTTTCCTCTACAAACAAAAAGTATATATCTTAAACACAGCAGAAAAATGTCATGATATTTAAATTGAAATGAGTGACTTTTTGAACCATTTTAACGAAATGACACTGATTATAGATCATAAATGAATCCACAATAATTTCCAAGATGCAGACTTAATTTTTCGAAATCAGAATATTTAAAAAGCAATTATTAAGTTGATATTTTTCGAATCTTTAATAAACATGTGTAGAGTGTGAATATAATTTTAGAATATTTTAATGCAAAAACATCCATATAAGGAAATTCTTTCTCAAGAAATTAAATCTTTAACTACCTCATTAAAGATCTTCTCACATACTCTTCTTAGATTTTATAATAATATGTTCTTTTTGATCAGAAATTAAAAAATCAATCTGAAATGTGTGACTAATTGAGATTTTGTACTTCAGTAATATTTTTGCGCATCATAAGGGTAACATTACGCGCCGAAATTGTTCTGTTCATCGTACAGCACAGGAAATAGTAAAGAACCACTCTTTTGACAATCATTGATAAGATTAAAAGCTGGAAAACAAAGTAAACACACATGCAAACATGGCGGTGTAGGAGAGCCCCGGATTGTACTTTAAGGTTAACAGGTGTAGGTCCCGCTCTAATTAGCCTTCGTGTGCAAAATAAGCGACAAACAAATCATTAAGGTTAACAAGTCCGGAATACTTGCCCATAACCACGATTCTGCTAATTCTAAGCCACGTTCAGGTGATGGGTTCACATATGAGCTCCTCTCCACACCAGACTTAAGCGATCAACGTGGACACGTCCCCAAGCTTCAGCAACCCAGTGAAAGAGAATGCGAGCATCTTCTCTATCAATGCTTGGGCAAGTGATGTTTTACTTTGCTGATCTTAACGGGAATTAGCAGGAAACTGCTCAACCACTAGAACTCTAAAGTGAATATGCACTTGAATATTTTGAATGCATGTTTCAAAGGCATCTCTGTAAAATAAATGTAAAACTTTTTATAGTTCATTTTTGTTGGGAAGCGTTTTTGATAACCATTCAGTCCCTATAACAGTTTATATTGTAAATATCTGGTTGCTGGGTATCTCTTAACTGTGTAACTCAACACATAAACTAAACTCAGTAGCATGACATGGTGGCGAATATTACAATGCCGTTTCCTTGGCAGCTTGAACCCTCTCCAAGTGCTTATTTCCCAAGGATTGGTACTCGCTGAGAAAAGATGGCAATGCACTTACTTGGCATAATTTTTGAAGCAAAGAGCCTTTTCATCTTCAGCAATACTCGCCAGCCTCATCCATCTGCCGTGACTGTTGTGGTCGATGATGTTACCTCGATAGATTTTCTTGGAGAACTTTCGGAACAGGTGATCAAATTTCGCATCCAGTTGAGTGCGATACGCAATGGTTGTGCTGGAATACGATCGTCTGGCAGGCTTCTTTCTGTTTTTTCCCTGAAATACCCGGTGCCAGTCACAAAAGTTAATCCTGGATGTCCTCCTCCACCCTGACTGTGCGCCACTCAAGATTCTGCACCCTTCACTGGCATGTTTGCTGTTCTGGTGCACGGGTATTTTGCTTTTGCAAGAAAATCTCCTGTCTAAAACAAATATAATAATAATCAGAGACTGAAAAATTTTTATTTTGAGAAGAAAAAGACAGTTAACTAACAGCTGGAAAACGCATCAGATACATAACTTGGTAAAATAAAAATTTTAAAAAACATCAAATAAAAATTTGCAGATTCTTGAAATCCGCAAGTAAATACAGGCGAAGAAAAGTAACACAGCCATGAAAAGAAAAAAAGAATTTGAAGCTTAAGAATGCAACTAAAATCATAAGTAAAACTTGATAATCTATAAATGAAACATAGCAAATATTTTTAATGTCCTATTAATGAATTGTTTAAAATAATAAGAAATGTTGAATTTTTTCAGAGAGATCAGTTTTATGTGACACACTTATTTCATAACAACGTATTATTAAATAAGTGTCACATAAAATTGGTGGAAAATATAATGTCTATATCAGCTACATAATACTCAGATTTAGTTTCTACGCTAAAAAATCTAGAACATGAAGGGGAAATAGAGAAGAAACTTCAGCTTTCCTTTTATGCAAGTGTCAAATGTTGAATGATGTCGACATCAACCAGTAGTCTTTCTGGAAAGATTCATTTTTTTAGTATTCAACCGAAGTTGTGTAAGTTTTCGCTTATTATTACTTTTAAAAAACAGGAAAAAGACATAAAAACACAAATGAGAATTTATTTTTAATACTTAACATTTAGAAAAATCAATTTATTTAATGAACACTAATTGAGTTCGATAGGAATATCAAAATCTACGATCACTCATATTGAAAATTTCTAAAATCAACTGTTTTAATTCTTAATGGTTCGTTAACAGAGATTTCAAATGACTTAAGAACATCTTGGAAAGATATGAGAGAAAGAACGAAGAGATATTCTCTTCAGGGAGGAATAACTCTTTTCGTCTGGCAAAACGCATTAGGTTTGAAACTATTTTAATTGAAGCACAAAAGTAGCTGATTGGTAATGTAATTAATCTTTAAACATTACTTTGAGAAGAAAATTATTATCGTACCCAATTATATGCAAACAAGCTAATTTTGAGATTTTTCTTAGGCACATTTCAGTTATTCAGAAATTGCGTATAGTTTTTATGACATTCCGCGAAAACTCATCCCAAATTTTAAATGGAAATACCTCGGTTAATTCAACAGCACAATAATTATTTTTTGTAACAGATGGTAAAGCAAGGTACATTATCTGCTGATGAATTTAAATTTTGCAATTTTAACGTTTGAAAATTCCCTAATTTATGCAGAACTTGTGTAGGATATTTATTGCTACTAGAAAATATTTGCAATTATCGGTTGCTAGGCTGAGGATGGAATTCAAACCCATTCAAAGTCCGAACACTCTTTTTTTGCCTTAGGCATTAAAAGTTAACTATATTTTCCACGAAATCGTTACTAAGCAATTTGACCATAACAAAAATCATTAAAAAACCAAAGTCATTTTATTTGTATTTTATGTACTTACTGCAGCAGTACCCAACCTTGTGTCGTTTTGTATGGGCTCGGACTGCGAACAGAAAATAACCATTCACACACACACGCACAATTCTATTTCTTAAAATATGTAATAAGCATTTGCAGTCATGAGATATCTTGCAAGAGATTAATTGAGTGAAAATTTAAGATTCGTCATGAATGCAGTTTAGAACTCAAAGTAATGCAAAAGTTTAAAAGAGTTATCAGTGATTATTACTTATCTCAAACCGATTTACCGAACTTAATATTTCAAATACACCACTTAAAATTAAAAATGCAAATCTGACTGAAAATGTATAATTTCCAACTACAAGCAAGGTTTCCGCAGAATGATTTTTGGACCCTTGTTGAAGGGATAATATATCCCCTTATGAAAGAAACTTTTATGAGACTGTTTTATTTATTTATGAAAGTGAGTATTCGATCATGAAACATATAAAGAGAAACTGTAGATTGAAAATTACAAATTAACACTTGAATGACTGTATGAGTTTTGTTTTAATAACAAACAGTGATACACAAAAGTCAGCATACACTTGCAAATTTTCCCATTTTTTGAAATAAAGTGCAAATAAATTTCTTTTTCTCATTCGTGCAGCTACCAGTATGCATTTGAATTATTATGTGTATAATAGACACCAAACATTTTAAGACTATCTTAATCATTTTCGGATTAAGTTAAAAATATGCGTTTTTCAAACTCACAAAAGTGAGCATACAGTTGGATTTAAATAGGTGTTTGCAGGTATTTGGACAGCTTTTTATTGTCTTAACATATTTGTAAGAATTGTACCTTGTTTTATAAAAGTATTAGAGGAAATTTTTGGAATTAATTTTTTAATTTTAAAATGGCAACTAAAAGAACTGAAATATCATTAGAAATCAGAGAACTGGTTATTAAATTGAAAAATAAGGCAAAATCACTTAAGCAAATAAGTCAAATTATAGGTAAAAGTAGAGCTACAGTGCAAGGAAATCTAATTTGACAAAAACTTGCCTCGTACTGGTAGATCACTAACGGTAGAGATAAAAGAGAAATCATTCGTAATAATCCGAAAACTACTGCAATAGTCATAGCCAAACATCTTCAAAAGTTAAAGAAACTGATTCAGAATGTGTTAGAAAAGCTTTCAGAGAAGAAGGATATAATAGCAGAATTCCGCGTAAAATAACCTATCATTAGTAAAGTCAATAAAGACAAAAGATTAGCATTTGGGTACCTTCATGAAAACGATAATTTTGATTACTGAAGCAAAGTTATTTTTACAGGCGAATCTAAATTCGGCATTGTTGGCTGGGAAGGTAAGCAAAAAGTTTGGTGAACAGAGTTAGAATTGAAGTTCCTTCAGTAAAACATGGCGGAGGTTCAGTGATGGCTTGGGGCTGTTTTTCAGCGTCAGGCGAAGGCAATTCAGTCTTTATATAAACCACTACGGATCATTTTGTCTATTTGAATATATTAAAAAACAATTTGAAGCAATGAGTGAGAAAATTAGGCATGGGAAATGACTGGATATTCCAAGAAGATCAGGATCCAAAGCACACAGCTGGTGTTGTCAAGGAGTGGCTGTAGTACAACACTCCCCTCCTCAAAGCCCTGACCTTAATCCTATCGAAAATTTATGGGATGAACTGAACAGAAGTATCAGAAAAAAGCAAAGACGATCTTAGAAAGGCATTGCTTGAAGAATATCAAAAAATCCCCCTCAGAATAACTGAAGGACTTGTCTATTTAATGTCTAATCGTATGAGAGCTGTTTTAAATTCAAAAGATAGACCAACTAAATATTAAAATATGGAAATTTCAAACCCTGACTTTCCTGTATATTCCCTTTCATGACTTGCAAAATGACTAATTCTCCAATATTTTATATTATTTTGCGTTTAATGATAAAAAAATTTCTGTTTTTGCTCATCAATTTTTTGTTTCTAATCAATTTAAGCTACATTGAATTCAATATTCTTATGTAAAAAATTTGAAATAAATAAGTTTCTGTTAATTTTGAAATGTATATACTGACTTTCGTGTACGTACAATAAACTGGCTGAAGACAAGCAATATCGGACTTATCAGGTATTTGTTTTACATTCAATATGACTTCTACAGTATACCTAATAATGGAGGCATATTACAGTTTAACTGTAAAATTCTATATTACCTTCTCATTATTTAACCGTTACCATTAAATGATTATAGTATAAGTTTTGTAATTTGAGGATTAAAATAGGTTTTTATGTTGGTAAATTAAAAACAATAAAATTGCTACTATTCCAATAATGTATTTATATAGAAGTATAATAATGTGTTTATATTGATAAAAATATGTTTTTCAAATTCAAAGCCCACAATTTTTAAAAAGGATTTTTTTTTAATAATTCTATCAAAAAATATTTATAAAATAAAAATCTATTATGAAATAACTGTTAATTTATTTTAAATGATGAAAAATTAAATCTAGTATTTGTGAATGTATATACATGGACAAAATTGTATATACATGGAATGTACATACATGGATAATTAATTAAAAAAACAACGGCATCTTCAATTTTTGAGTTTACAATGTACACTGAAATGCAAAATAAACATGTTATGCTCCTGTCAATGAGCATCCAACAGCCATTGATGCATTAGTATTTTGGTTCACCAAATATTGACCCAAAATATATAAATCAAACGATAATGCAACGACCAAGGTGAAGAAAGTACCTTCATTCAAAGATGTGAAAAAGATCCGTTCCCTGGGCGGCTTCAACTGCAGAATCTCATCCACCAGCTGAGGTTGAAAGGAATGATATTCCGGTATTTTATTTTCAAACATTGCTGCTGAAACCACATCATCGTCTGCAAAAACATTTATGAAATGTAAGGAAGCTTTTTTTTATTTCGTCAAAAAAGGTCATCTTATTTTGAATAAAAAAAATTTCCACTCTAAACAATGAAATACTGAATAATGTTTTATTTTCCAGTATGATTGCGAGTCACTTGATTCCTTGTCGATTAACCAATCAAAGACAGATTATTATAAATGCATTCTAAAATTTTTACTATAAATTACTTTTTTATTGAAGACGTGAAAATAATTTCAATTAAGTTCAACATCATTCTGCTTTTGAAGTCTAACAAAAATGATGTTATAAGCTATAAAATACTTATTTATGGTAAATTTTTGCATATTGAATTAATATATCAAGGTCTTAACTAAGCTAAACTTAAATAAATAAAAATGACCCGGTAATAATGCAAAGTAAAGGACATTTTGAAAAATAAGGCGTGTCTTTCATAAACTGTTTAGTATTATAATATAAAGCGTCTTCATTGGTTTTTATGGAACTTTATAAATTTTTTTATCAATCCATCTACATGAAAGCTTAGTGAAAAAGTTATTCGCGAATTATTGCTTTGTGACCAGAACATTTAAAGAAAGCTATGGCGGGCTGTCTGTTAAAATAATTTGTCGCTTTATCATGCATTTGAAACGCTCAAATCTATATGACGGCCTTCCAAGTAACATCCCATAATTTGATTCTAAATGGGATTTAGCACATTAAAAGTTCATCAATTGCTTAGATTTTGTTTCTGCTTCGGAATGAAATCTTTCCTTTGATATTTGTCAAGCTAGAGTTCTTATATAGACTATATACTTGTTTTAAACCCTAGGAAAGAAAAAAGAATTGATAGAATATAAAATATAAGTGTAATTTAACATTTCTTATTTTTAAAATTAAAACTAATATAAACTCTTCATTTTTAGATTCTTAAAATAATTTAATTATTACACAAAAATATTAAAATCAGGAAAAAATGTAATTATAAGCAAATAAAGTCAAGTTTTGTTTTTATTGCAGGGAAATATTTTAAAATCATTTTCTACCCAATCTTAATCCAAACGTATTTCAAAAACCCATAATTTTTTCTGAATTTAGAAATGTTAACTCATTTTTTTTAAATTAAGAATATGTAAGTATGCTGGGGTATCACATAAAAATTATTAACTCATTTATATTATAACAAGTTGAATGAACAACTAATTCACTCCGAATAATTCTCATGTTCATGAAGCAAATAATTTGAGATTATATTAAAACAATCACAAGGACAAGTAAATGAGGGATATCACTGCTATTAAATAAATCTTGCCTTACCTTGTTTTTCAGAAGACGAATGGGGATCCCGACTGGAATCCAGGCGCATACAGCATTTTCCATCTTTTGAATCTTTGGCGTAAAACAGCTTAAGTTCATCTTCGAAACTATCATCTAGTACCTCTCCTAGCAAAATATTCACGTATGTTAAGCACTTGAAGAGCATATGAGAAAACTATATACTATATCGCGTTTTATATACTGCATATGTTCGTCCTCGAAAAATTATTGTTTAGTACATCTTCTAATAAAATATTCATGTATGTTAAGTACTTGAAGAACATATAGCCTCTTTAGAAAACTATATACTAGACCACGCTCTGACAAGCCAATAAAACGAAGCAGTAGTATATGGGGGAGGAGGCTTGAGAACACTCTAAAAAAGCAATATTTTTTGCAAAATAAGACCTATTTTGCAAATTTCATAGCTGTTTTTTGATAAAAAAAAATTTGCAAAAATAGAGCATTTTTGATTTTTAAAATTTAATCAAAAAGTGTGTTTTTCACTAAAAAATGACTTTTTTTCACTAAAATATACAGTATTTTTAGTGTTTTTAAGCTGTTTTTGATTAAAAATGGAGCTTTTTTTCACTTTTAAAATTTTAACATCTTTATTTATAACAGGATCTGCAACATTTTTTAATCTTACATTTCCAAAATTATGCACATCATTTTTAATTAAAGAATGTACATATAATCCATCATAATCTCTTATTAAGATATTATCACTTTTTATTATTAAAGCTTGTTTTTCTGTCTACTTAATATTTGTTACACATATCGTATTTATCTGTAGGATTTGGAATATTAATTATTTTTTGTAATTAGCATCAAAAGCATTTTCTTTCAAAACTAAAGCATTGTTTTCAAAGTAACGTTTATTAACAGCATTTTTTTCATTTACAGGATCTTTTATATTGCCAATTATTTTATCTTTAGCAACAAAACTACCTTGAGCTGAATGTATTAAACTTTTTGGTCTAGTTCTTGTACAATTTTATTCACATAATTCATATTAGCTGTATCATGTAAATCTTTTGGATCTGACACATTCGAAATTATTTTATGTTTTGCATTATAGTTATCATTTTATGAATGAATAAGAGAAGCATCTGATAAATTTCTAACATCATTTTTAAAATGTTCATGAATTCTATCCACATAAGATTTTGTAGCTGAATCATTCAATAATTTTGGTTTATTTACATTTCTTAAATTCTTTTTTTCTATATCGCAATTTCCATCGTTTGTTAATTTAATTCCTACATCTGGAGGTAATTCTTTTATTTCATCAACAAACAAAGGATAATAAGATGTCATTTATTAATGCAATAAACTCATTATGCTTTCTCTCAATGTTTTAATCACAGTTATTTCTTCAGATTTCATATTCTTAGAGCATTTTTCTTTTTTTCAAAATGGCGTAGAAAAAGTAATTTTTGGTAGTATTATTTTTTAACCTCCAATTGAATTCGATCATTAAATTATTCAGGTTTGTATAATTTTCATAGTTTTCTAGATTAAAACAAATTATAGGATATTTACTAAAATCTGATTAATCTATCATGCAACCTGTTTCTGCATTTATATTGTTCATTCCTGCTTCTAATAGAGCTGTATATATTCGATTATAATGTTTTTTATTGAAATCCATGAAATAACTTACTGTTGGAACTTTTATGTTATTAATCATTTATCAACATTCTGTCACATCCAAGTTATCAAACATCATATTGTTCTGGTTCATATTTTCATCTCTTTCATCATATTGAGGAAAGACGTATAAACTAAAAACTCCATCAGATGTTGCAGGAATATTATAAGATCCACTATCATTTTTATTAAATAAATTTAATTTGAAAGTATTATAATGATTCCAATTTATTTCTATAGGAGTATCAGATCAATTTAGTTGATTGAATTTTACAGCAGCTGAATTTTTAAATCTAACATATGGTAACCAGATGGATAGGTCTTCAACAACTGCTTTGAAATCAGGATTTTGAAAATTTGTATATAACATATTTTTGCTATCATTTCTTTGAATTTCTATTTTAATTTGAAATCCTGTAAGTGCTTTTCTATATTTTCGGAAAAAATCAAATATAAATTTTAATGGTATCCAAATTCTTACAGTTTGACTACCTTTTCCATAGTTTTGCAAATCCATCATTATATTTTTCATTCATTTTGAAGTTGTGATAAAAATCAGTAATTTTAGTTGCATCAACCAAAATTCCATTATATATGAAATTATCGCTGTCAGCATATTCAGAAGTATCCATATAGAAAAACATATTAGTAGCTTCCGATGTTGAATAATCAGGTGTGAAATTTAACAATTCTAATACTTGATTCATGATTGCTTTATAATTAATAGTAGATTCAATTTCAATATTTTCTATTGTTAATCTGCTCGATTTAATTAAACCACCACCATTTACAAAAGTAATATTTTCATTATTTACATTGCTTCCATTACCTTTTACAATTTTAATCTCTTGTTGCAGATAACCTTCAGAATATAATACATTAACATTTGTATCATTTATAAAGAAATTATATGTAGCATTTTCATATCGATTGTTTTTATCATCTCTATTCTCATGTTTAATTTCTCGATATTCAAAGCTTTCGTTATTATAATAATAACTGGTATCGGTCAAATCATAAATTTCATTTATGTTCTATTATTTCATTTCATTTTGTTCATTTATTTAGGATAAAAAATTTTCACCATGTTTTTTCTTTTTTGATAAAATCTCATTTAATTTTTCTATTATGAAATCTTTAGATATTTCTTCCATAATAGGTTTAGCGTTTTCTATTAAATCAGAAAATAAACCTCTTCCTTCTATTTTCTTACTCTTTCTGTACAATCTGAGTTTATTCATTTATTTAGCTATAAATCTATACAGTACCTCTTGTCAATTTAAATCAATTAGTTCACCTCGATGATTTGTAATTTTCATTCTAATTGTATGTATGGAATCAGATTTAACTGGAAAAAATATAGGTTTTTCAAATTCTTTAGAATAAAAATTTCAAGGAGGATTTGTAGTTGTAAGTGAGTAAATCACATCAGATTGAAAGTGATTTATATAACCACTACTTACTATATCACAATGAATATAAATATTATCATTTCCATTGGCGATATCTGCTATATATTTACATTCTTGTTCTGTGCATCTTCATATATTTTTGCTTCAAATCCTAAAATTTTGTGCATTTCCATTTTGGATAAATCAATTTTATAATGATCTTTCAATTTAATTGCAAATCTTTGCCTTTCTTCCATAATTCCAAATAATATTGGAGGATCATTTCCAAAGTATTTAATCATATAACGATTCAAATCTTTTCTACTATAATGACCATTTGGAATAGAAACATCTATCTATTTCTTACCATCAAAATATGAAAATTTATTATTCTTGTCTGTAATATTATTCCTAGAAATGTATATATAAAATGACTGAAGAACTATTTCCTTAAAATTAAAAGGATTGGAATATTCAACTCTAAAATCTTCAGATTTACTATCATTTTTAGAATCTAAAATGAGGTACTTCATTTATTTATAAGTAAGAATTTTGTCATTAGAAATACTAGGTTCTTGAGTAAATGAATATAAAATATCAATAGGGGATTTAGCTTTATTTCCTTCTGTTATATATTTCATACAATATAAACCACATTTTACAGATGTAGGTTGTTGTAAAAAACTAGAATCATAACGAATTTCTCTTCCTGAAGATTTTAAATAATTGACTATATTTTTAGGAAGAAAATCATCTTTTATTTTTATTTTTTCAAATTCATACTCTCCAAAGGGATCAAAATATTCTACAAAATCATACATTGTGGATCATTATAATAACAAAACCCAGTGAGCCCCACTACCTGTAGATACATCTAAATTAATAATTTCGTTTTCAAATTTTCTCATATTTTTAGGTAGCATATCTATAGTAAATGTACCTCTAAATCCTTTTTCGTTTTTCATATTTTCTCCAATTATTTTGTTGGATATCCGAGGGAAGATAAACACCCTTTCGGCAACGTTTTTTTTTTAATCCCAGATCCTAAAATTTTAATTTAAATCTGAAACTTAACCTGAAATTTAAATCTAATATTTTAGTACCCCATCCTGCAGCACCACTAGCAGCTGCAAGTCCTAAAGATGTTAAATAGGAATCAAGAATGGTGGTAAAAATCTTCCAGTTTTTTGTAACTGAGTTTTACTAATTGTAATTCTTTTTTTTTTTTTTTTACCTTTTGCAATTTGATTGATTTGTGTATTGGTAAGATGTAAATCATAATTAGGAGTTTCACTTTTATCTATTTGCAATGAAACTTCTCTTTTTTATATCCAAATTTTAATTTTGAAATGTGATTATCACTCAAATAAACTTTTTGTTACACACATTTATTTAAAGTAAAAAATTTTTATAATATTGTTTTATACATTATCATTTGTTAATGTTCCTTCTTTTAAAGCAAGTTTATCTAGCATAACAATTATTTGATTACATTATTTTTTAGATTTAGAGCCTTTGCATATTTTATTTGTTAATTCATCTAATTTGCTTATACCAATGCCTATATATTCATTTCCTGCTTTAAGAGTATTCAATGCTTTTATATACATTTTTAAACTATAATCCGCAACATTTATTTTATCTTGTATACTTCTCCTTTCTTTTCACTAGCCTCATAATTTCAGTTAAATTTCCCTTAAGTGTTTTATACTCATCTCGCGTTTAGATTTTGCAGTTCTAATCATTTCATCTAATTCTTCATCTGTTTTATTTAATAGCTCAGAAGGCAATTCTAATCCTTCATTTTTAAGTAATTCAAACTAAATTTTTATTAAAATTAAACCTTATTATTCCTTCAGCTTTATCCATTAAATTTCCAGCATCTGAAGATTAGTCTAATCCTAATTTTTAGATGATTTATGTTAATGTAGAAAAGACATATTATCTATTAAATCTTTTACAGCATATTGAATACTTTCAATATTTTATTTTCTTGAAATTTCATGCTCTTGTAATTCTTTAATTGCTGGTTTATGAAATTCTCTAAAAGATTTTTCATTATTTAAATCAGATTCAAGTATAACTTCATTATTTTTTATTTTTTCAGATTGTAATTTTATTATTTCTAACTCATTTCTTATCTGTTGTTTTAAATTTTTATTTCTTTCACGTTCAATAATATCCATTCATTTATCAGTAAATAACTTTCTACTCCGAGTAAATTATTTTTTACTCCAAGTAGATTTTTGTAACTCCTAGTAGATATTTTTAAAATAAATAAATAATAAAAATAAAAGCTTATACGGAACCTGAAGAATTTACAGACGAAAAATTAAAATCCTTCATTACCAAAACATCCTTTTAGACTTTTAATTGTAGGCAGTTCAGAATTAAGAAAAACTAATTTGCTTGTTATTTTAATATATGAGAATTCGAAATTTGATGGTTTGTTCGTATGTGCGAAAGATACTTATGAAACTAAATATATTACACTGAAGAAAATTTTACAATGTTTGATGACATAGAAAGAGAAGATATCATAAATTGTAAGAACATAAAGAGAAAAGAATTATTGATGGAATTGTTTAATAAATATAAAAGAACGAGTATTATTTTATTCTGATTCCAAACAATTCATAAAAGTAGATGATTTAGATCCATTTATGAAAAATTTAGTAGTTTTTGATGGTTATATAACTGAAAAAGATCAAAGCAATATAGCTGAATTGTTTATCTGAGAAAGAAAGAAAAATGCATCCATTATTTATCTGAGTCAATCATATTATTCTACTCCTATTAATATAAGAAAGAATTGTAATTATTTTATTTTCTTTGGTCTAAAATCAAGAGAAATCCAACAGATAATTAGAGAAATTGATGGAAATCTTACTAATGAAGAATTTAAGAAACTATATAAGAAAGATATTCAAAAACGTTTTGATTTCTTTATGTTGGATTTAGTAAATATAAATAAGAGATATAGAAGAAATTTTGAGTCTTTATAAAAGGAAGAATATTTGGAAAAGAGAGTTTTTATTTATCGAAAGTCTTATCAATTGATGAATAAATTGAGTGTTTCGTTATCAGTTAGTAAATTTTATTCAGTGCATCTGGTTTATCTGGATTCGTTTTTCTTATCAGCATTGAGTGTAATAGCATGCGTCATTGAAATAATTGATAAGTCTTTAAATATCTCTGTTAAAAAGAGTGAATACAAACAAGCTTATAAATTTTATAAGCAGTTATTAAATTTATTGAAATCAAATAGTTTGACTGAACAAGAAGTGTATATGAAAAAAGATGAATATATTCAAAATTTACAATATTTTCTTATAGAAAAATATGTAAAGAAAACTCAATTAAATGGTTATAAGTATGTTGATAAATAATTTTATATCTAAATAAATGTGTAATAAAAAGAATTGAAATGTAAAAATGGAAAAGGTGTTATTATTGAATCTATTAATAATTTACCATTTGAAATGCATCTACCTGGACATTCAATTGCTACATTGAAAAACAAGATTAAATCCAGATTTATCATACAAAGAATGCACCAAACCAATTAACCAATTAATTATTTGTTATTTAAAAAAATAAAGATACTAAAACAAGAAATGAAATATGTGATACCAATATGTTAAAAGAATTAGATGAAATTCCAAAACCTACAGTTCTTGAAAAAATAAAAAGAGGAATTGTTAATCCAAACACTAAAGCAAAAAAGACATTTGGAATGCATTCATTCATTTACTGCTTAAAATGTAAAACTCATACAGATAGTAAAGACGTTATAACTACTACATCCAAAATAGAAAACCCATGATAAATGGAATTTGTGTCAATTGTAATTCAAAGAAAAGTGTTTTTTTAAGAAAACGAAAGACACTTTAAGAGATGCATATTATGATCCTGTAAAAGATTATTGTGGTATGAGTTAAAAAGAAAAACGAAATTTTCTCAAAAAGATATTACTGATTTTCTTCATACTCAAGATGTATTTACAAGATATAAACCTATTAATAGAAAATTTAAAAGAAGAAGGATTTATGTATCTCACATTGATGATCAATGGCAAACAGATTTATTATTCATATCACCTTTTAGTAAATATAATGATGGTATCAATTACATATTAACTGTTATAAATATATTTAGTAAATATGCATTGGCTGTTCCAATTAAAAGAAAAACAGGTTAAAATATATCAAATGCCTTTAAAAATATTTTCAAAGAGAGAAAACCGTTAAATATTCAATCTGATTACGGTTTGGAGTGCTTATCTTCTTTAATACAATAGTTGTTTTCAGAAAATAATATTCAGTGGTTTGGTACTAATAATACAGAAATTAAATACTCAATAGTTGAACAATTCAATAGAACTTCAAATGTGAAAATAAGAAAAATTTTAGCAGCTAATAATATAAGAAGGGATATATTAGTTAACAATTATATAGATAAATTAGTTAACAATTATGATAACTCTTATCATAGATCAATTAAAATGACACCAACAGAAGCAAGTAAAAAAGAAAATGAAAAGATTATATACGATAATTTGTATAGTAAAAATATTATCAAAAAACCAAAATTTAAAAAAGGTGATAAAGTAAGAATTTCAAAATATAAGGAAACGTTTACAAGAGGATATCATCCTACAATTACAGATGAAATTTTTATAATTTCTGAAGTATTAAAAACAGATCCAGTTACTTATAGAATAATATATTTAAACAAATAAGAAACTAAAGGCATTTATTAAGAAAATAAATTAGTTAAATATATTAAAACAAATAATGTACATAAAATTGAAAAATAATAAAAAAGAAAGGAAAGATTTATTAGTAAAATAGTTAAATTATCTAGAAGAATATAATAGCTGGATAGATAAAAAAAATTTAATTTTAAATTAAGAGTTAGGTAAATCACCTACCACTTTAAAATGATAATTTTAGGGTGGGAGAATTCTCACCCCCCCCAAGTATTGTTATTAAAAGATAAAAAATGAATAAAATAGAACCCCCCCCCCAAATTAGGGAGTTAAAATTATTATAATTATGTCATTATACATCGTTTATAAATTTTTCTAAATTATATTCTTTGAATTTTAAATGTGATTAAAATGTAGGTAATATTTTCTTTCATTCTTTTATACAGATTAATAAATTAGGGTTAAAAGGTATTTCGTGAGCTATAAATACTGAGGGTATTTCTTTTTTAAATTCTTAAAAGTTGAATTATAAATTGCTTTTTGACATTATTTTTTATTGAATTGATTTGCATAGTAATTTAAAATAATTTTGCCTACTTTCATATAAAAATTAGGTGATATCCAACATGCTATATTTATTATAAAATCTTGATTTATTTATGTTCCTGAAATTTTACAATTGTAAGGATTTTCCCCTTTAACTTCTTTTAAAAGAGGTTGGCTCGAATTCGAGCCAAACACATTTTGAGAATAAAAGTTAATTTCTTTGTTTCTTTATTAGTCCATACCAATAATTATCAATAATTTGTTCATAAAAAGGGAGGTAACGTTGTGTACCTCTCCTTAAAAAATTATTTTACATATTTTGCGTTTTCCTATTGATTTTTTATGAGGCACTATTTTATATTTAAATAAATATGTTTAAAAAAAATATTACAAATGTATTACTATTGAATATCAATCTATTTACATTTAGAATAGAATTAGAATATGATAATTTAAGACATAGAAATCATCACACATAGTTGTATTTTTTGGAAGACCAGATTTTGAATTAGATAATTATGATAATATGAAGATAATGGAATTACATATAAAAATAATATTAAAATTACATTATTTCAAGCGATTAATATTTAAAGATATATTTGAAGAATTTGAAGAAAATTGTGATTTATTAGATGGTTAATTGGGTTTATAGATTAAGAGAAACTTTATGAATTAAAAAAAATTATAAGAAAAGAAAAAGATTTATATATATATCTATATTTCAATTACTTTAAAAATTATTTAATAACTATATTAACAATTTAAAATTATTTACTTGAAAAATATATTTAATAAATAAATATTAATATATTTAATAATTAATATTCAATTAATAAATTTAGAAAAAAATAGCAAAACGGCTCTTTCAGTGTGGAGGACTGTAACTGGAAATTATAGCATTTATTTTGGGGGTGCCAGCACCCCCAGAGGGCCATACAGTACACCACACTTTTTACATATCAGTCCCAGTTTTTTTTTTTTTTTTTTTTTTTATTTCCTGGCTCTACGTTAAGAGCCCTATCTTAATTTCATCAACTCATTATAATTTTTTTTTCTAGAAGAGCGAGCAGGGTTCAAACTCAGGAGTAATTCATGCTATTCTGTTACTCTAACCATAACACTAACTGGGACCTGCGAAACTTACATTTTTTTAAGTTTATCTAATAACTTTATCTAATAAACTGTTCTCACAACTGATAATAATCTTTCAATGAATAGTGCTTCCATCTATATTTTAAAACTAGAAAATATATAAATGGATGATTTTATTCAAGCTGAAAAAATATATTATTCTAGTGATGAAGAAAAATAATATTTCTGTACCAAATTAACATTTAAAAGATTTTAAAAAATATTCAAAAGAAAGTTATTACATATGACAGTTCAGAAGATGAAAATTATTATAATTTAAATTTTACCTTGCAAGCTGATGAAGTGTTTAACAAATATTTAGATTTTAGTTATTACAAAAACACTATAAAATACTTGTATGCGCTGCATAAGATTTGCGAATATTTTGGAATAGAAAGTAATTTAAAAGTTAAAGAAAATAAAAATGAATGGAATGAGTTTTTACATTTTTAAATAATTATAAATTTCTTATTTTATAGGTAGCCCCAAACTAGGGCTACTTAAAAATTATTAAAAACATAATTAATATAAAGTATTTCTAATTAAAAATCACTTAAGAAGAAGAAAGGAAATAACAATTTTAAAATTAATAATTTTAGTATCATTAAAATTAATGTTATTTAAAAAATAAACCATAATAAATGTATATGATTTGTAGAGATTGTAAGATAAAAAAGAATGAAGAAGAATTTTATATGCACATAAAGAAGAGAATGACTCGTTGTATTTCATGTACTAAAGCGGAATATTCACAACGTGTGTTGTGTGAGTGTGGAGTCGATTGTACTCTAATGGCATAAAGCTAGACATCAGAAATCAAATAAACTTGAAAGATTATTAGCAGCTGTTAGAGCTATTAATGAAGTTTTAAATAGTCAATTTTAATATCCTTAAAATTATTTTATCTTTTTCAAAAGCCTTTATAAAAATACTTTCTAAATAAATTGAGAGCTCTAGTTGTCAATTTTTTAAAATTTTCTATTTTTGGAAATCCTTTTATAAAAATTACTTTCTAATAAATAGAAATAAAAACTCTTCCATTTTTGTTTCCATTGCATTATGGCTTTTGTTCATATTGAAAATGCTTTGAATTCTTTAAGTGTACAAAACTTGAAAAATGTTATAAAAGATTTAAAAATAAAAAGTATAAGTAAATCTAAGAATGAGATATTATTAATTCTATAATATCTTATATTAGAAAAACTGGAAATTATAAGCAAGTATTTACAGATATTATATTTAGATACTTCTGATTATTTAGATTGTAAAAAGAAAATATTTATTAAATATTTAAAGAGAAGAGAAAATATTAAAAAAAATATTTGATTCATATAATTTAAAATTTAATAAAGGTACTAAATATTTTGAACCTGCAAAAAATAGAAAAATTAAAATAGAAGTACAACTGAATGAGTTATTTAAACCTGATTATGAAGTTGTAGAAATTAAAGGTAAATATATAAGGGAATATATGACTCATACAAAATCTTATAAGATTGCAGAAATTAATAAAATTAAACCTGTACAATATTTTATCAGATTTATTTAGAAAAGATATAAGAAATATAAATGGTAAAGTTGATATAATTGTGCATAATCCAAAATTAAGAGCTCCTTTTCATCCTAAAATAATGTCTACTAAAGAAGCTTACGAAGTATATTTAGAAACATTAAATAATAAGATTGAATATAAAGAACTTGATATAACTGAATGTATTTTTGATTTTCATGTAATTGAACTACCAGAAGGAGGTAAACATAAATCATTAAGAATGTATTCAGAAACAGATCCTTCAAAGAAGAGAAGTATTTGTCAAATAAAAAATAATGATAATATATGTTTAGCTAGATCTATTGTCACTGCTCTAGCTGTTCAAAATCCAAAATTATTATGTGATAAATTAAATCATCAAAAACTAACAGAAAATGATATAGCATATATTAGAAAAGGTCGCTTATTACAAAAAATCTTAGCTGTAAAACTACATAATTTATGTAATATTCCTGTAGAAATATGTAGCTTAGAAGAGGTTAAAATATTTGAACAATTCTTAGATATTCAAATTAATATTTACTGTAGAGAAAACTGTAATAAAAGTTTATATTCTGAATATAAATCTACATATATACAAGATTTAAAATTATTTTATGTCATTAAAGATGATAAAGGTGTTTGTAAAATATTATGGAAATGTGTCAACGAAATAAACAGTAATGATCATAAATGCGGTGAACTGAGATGTAAAAATTGTAAGAAAGATACCTAGATGTAACTTCTTTATACCCGACAGTTAATTACTTTGATTATTATCCATCCTCATAAAACATTTAACCCTGTGAAAAATGTAATGAAAATTGGTAAGGTTTAATAAAATTTTATGTACTACCTGCTCGGAAATTATATAATCCTGTACTACCTTATAAAGGAGAAAAACTGTTGTTTTCACTATGTAGATCATTTTCTGAGACCCTTCATTGTAAATATTTTAAATCGTCTCTTGATAAGAAGAAATATAAAGATTGTTACGTTATCAGAAATGCAGAATATAAACACAGCGATAACGAAAGATGTTTTATAGGTACTTGGACTACAGATGAAATGAAATTAGCTATTAAAAAAGGATATAAAATAATGAATATTTATGAAGTTTGGAACTTTGAAAAAAAAGCAAAGGAATTATTCAACGAGTACATAAAACGGTTTTTAAAAATTAAACTCGAAACATGTGATAAATGGAAAAATAATTTTAAAAATGAAAAGGAATATAAGAAGGTAGTTGAAGAGAAATTAGGTATAAAATTGAAAAACATAGAAGAATCCAGATTTGAGATTTATAGCTAAAATATGTTTAAACTCCTTATGGGGAAAGTTTGGACAGCGAAAAAATGGGAAACAAACTGAATACGTAATGGAGATTGAAGATTTCTATAGAATTATACTCGATGATACAATAAAAGATTTAAACATGGTATTTATGAATGATGATTGGTAGAAATGAGTTATAAAATGAAAGAACAATATGAGAAAAATAACTTTAACACAAATATTTATATAGCAGCATTTACAACCAGTTTTGCTAGAAAACGATTATATAAAATGTTAAATAAATTAAAAGAAAATGTTATATATTATGATACAGATAGCATTGTTTATATAGATATATGAAATATTGAATATTATATTATATGATTTATAGTTAGGAACCAAAGATATTGAAACAGAATGTATGTTAGGAGATTGGACAGATGAACATGGAAATGATAAATATATGAAATATTGGATATCTGGAGCTAGTAAAGATTATGGATATATACTTAATGATGGATCTGCACATGGAAAAGTGAAAGGATTTAAAATGTCTTATCAGAGTGAAACAATGTTAGATTTTGATAACCGAATGAAAATAATTGCAGGTGAAACTGATTATATCGATGTTGAAATTAAGCAATTTAAAATACAAAAATTAGAGATATTTCAAGTACTAAATCAAATAAGAGATATAAGTATGGATTTGATAAACGTAGAATCTTGGATGATTATAGCACAGTTGCTTTTGGATATTAATATCTTCATTATTTTACATCTTCAGTATTTTATATCATTAATATTTTTTATCCTCAATTTTTAAAATTATTAAAAAAGCTTTGTAAAAATGCATTTAAAATAAAATGACTGATATATCATTGACATTCAATATTCAAGGATTTATCCTTCCAGATAAAAAAAATCATCAGAGAAATTAGTTGGACACATTTAACAGAGCCAATTTCTGAAACAATTCAAATATTTACACTCAATTGTGAATTAACAGAACAAGAAATGAAAATTGTTCGTAAATGCACTCATGAAATTCAAGGTCTAAGATTTATAAGATATTCAGACGATAGAAGTTTATGGATTAGTAATAAGAATGTTAAAAATTATATTCAATATTTATATGACGAATATGGTGGTAGATTTGCTTATAAAGGAGGAACAATTGAAAAATAAATATTTGAAGAATTAAATATAACAGCAGTTGATATTGATGTACCTAAATGTCCTAGAATATTAGGTCTCTATATAATGTGCACTATATATAAATGTTGTCAGTATAAGAAATCCATTCAAAAAATAGTTTGTAATAAATGGAAGAATAAAATACTTAGATATTAGTGAAGAAATAATAGAGAATTCAAAATTTATTAACGATCTCATTGAAATCAATAAAATTCATGACAGATATGGAATTGATGATTTAATAATGAAATATATTGATCAAATAAGATAATTAATTTTAAAAGTTGAAAATAAAGATATAAGAGAAAAAGCACTTGATCTAGTATATGAAACATCTTATTATATTATGAATAAATGTCTCCAGAAAATATTTTTGAAAACGTAAAATCATTTAATACAATGAAATATCATAAATGAAAGAATTCAAAATCATTTTCAAAAAGAATATATATCCTGAAACTTTTAAACTGAGAGATTTAGAAGTTGGAAAATACAATTTGATATCTTTGAAAAAAAATCAAAACAAAATTTGGATCTTCATTAATTACAAAACTAGAAGTAAACGATAATGAAAACGAATTTTACTTAAGTTCTTGCCATGCTGATTTATCTGAAAGAGCAATTAAAAATAATTATCGTATCAATTATAAAATAAATGATAAATATTATGATTATGAGTTGGAAGAAGTTAATCTTTTTTTAAAAATCACATGCATTGGCTTTTATATTATCTTTTCAAAAACTTACAAAAACCTTGCATTTCTTATTAAAAAAAACATTCGTTTAAATATCCAAAAAACACAAATTTTTATAGTAAAACTGCTTAAAAAACTCAATTTTTATAAAAGAAAAAAAATAAAATAAAATTAAAAAAAAAAAAACAGTTTAAAAACATAAAAATAATGCATTTTTAGTGATCATTTTTTCAATGGAAGGTCAAATTTTTTTGTTGAACTTTTAAAAGTGAAAAAAAGCTTTATTTTTAGTCAAAAACAGCTTAAAAACACTAAAAATACTGAATATTTTAGTGAAAAAGACGTCATTTTTTAGTGAAAAACACACTTTTTGTTTAAATTTTAAAAATCAAAAATGCTCTATTTTTGCAAATTTTTATCAAAAAACAGCTATAAAACTTGCAAAATAGGTCTTAGTTTGCAAAAAATACTGCATTTTTAGAGTGTCCACAAGGCCCCCTTCCCCCATATTCTACTCGAAGCTCTTTTCCTTTATAAATGTGAAAATGTAATCCATAAGTAAATATATAAAAGTGATTTTTGAATTCTTGAAAAAAAATACTCGAAATCGTGTGACTGATATCGCCAAGAATTTAATTAAAGGGTTATCAATTGTTTAAAAAGAAAATTCTTATAAATTTCTCGTTATGTTGAATTAATATATATATATATATATGAAGGTTTTACTACCATTAATATATATACACTCACTTCCAAAAGTTAAGCACGAAGGTGTAAAATGCAAAAAAATCAACAAATACTGTTTTGATTGCTTAAAAAACTCAATTTTGACAAAATAAACAAAATTTGGCAGGAAAGTAGCATACATATTTATGCATAAAATATTTAATATAATTATATATAGAATTGAAATGAAAAAAATTTACATTTTTGTAAATTATCATATAATGGCATACTTAAGATATAAACAAAATTATGTGTAAAGTGAAAATAAACAGCATAAAATGTAAAAAAGAACATAAGGTATGTGATACCCTTTCATCTGTATACAAAGTTTACACCTTGTGACCATGCTTTCAACTAGATGGTCAACCACCGCAGAATTAAACAACAGCCATTCTTTTTGTAGAGCAGTTTCCAGCTCAATAAGAGTGAACTGGAAGTAAGAAACGTGAAGATACAGCATGACCTAAAGCATCCCAAAGATTTTCAATGGGATTAATGTCGGAAGAATATGCTGGCCACACCATACGCGCAATCCCCTCACTCTCCAAGTACTCATCGACGATTTCAGCTCTATAGGGAAGTGCGCTATCGTAAATTAAAAGTTGGGCCAACTGCCTCAGCGTACAATCTCACAATAGATAACCCGTTTAACCATGTGCAGGTTGGTGTGGTATCCTAATGAAATCCCTGCCCATACCAAAATGTTTCCGCCTCGGAATCTGTTATGTTCGGTGATATTTTGTGGCTGATTGCGTGTCCTTTATTCACGATATATCCTAAAAAGCTTGTCATCTGGCTCCAGACCAAATCTTGACGATGTCATCAGTAAACATGACATTGCCCCAGTCAGACACAGCCTAATAGACACTACTTTAATCGTGTCCCTCTTCATTGGACACTCTAGGCACCCGGGAGTGCACTCATATGTAATCTTCGGCGTACTGTAGCTGCAGATGTCCAATTACCAATGAACTCTGTAACCATACTGCGATTCCGCTTAGCTGAAATCGCAATTTATCAATCTTCCGCGAGGTTTGTAATCTTTGGGCGACCGGTTACGGGTCTTCGGACAATTGTCTGTGTGGTTTGAAATTGTTTACATGAATATGAAATTACAGAATGATGAAATTAGGAGAAAAGAGCAACAACTGAAATCGATTGTCCTGCTTCAACAGCACGCCAACGCTCAGAATTTTCCATTCGTCTTCTTGAAGTCATGGAAACAAACACGTGTATATCTTGAAAACAAATGGTACAAAAGCTTTAAATATCAGCATTTACAATCAAATTCTGTAACCCTTCATAAAGCTGATATCTTAGAAGACTGCCATATTTCTTGACATGAAAGAGCGCGATTATCTGTTACCTAACATATTTGCATCTACCTCTGCAATTCTGATTCGTTCCCGTCTTTAACTTTGAAAAGTATTATAGAAATAAATGCACTTTTTTTTATAGAATACTACTTAGTTATTCCATGAAATATGTCATCGTGTCCGTTAAAGTGACACTTTAACTAGTTATTTCTAAAAAAAATTTAACTTGGTACACTGGGTTTTACACGAATATTTTTTATTCCCGGAATAGAACCTAAACTTTGAGCTGTAACAGCCGACCAGAGCGATATTTCTACACCCGGTACTTCTTCGATTTCAGTTAATTTTTGCTCGCTGGGAATATAATTGTTTTATGCGGTCGTTCCTAGTGCCCGATATACTTTAACAAAAAAATATAGTTTGGCGATAATTCAAGCAAATAAATAAGTATTTTGAATTCACCGTCTGCTTCTGGGTGTTTCCCATCGTCAAATACGTCCCCTAATTTCAAATTCAAGGAGTGAAACCGCCTCAGAAGAGATGAATCTTGGAAAATTTTCACCTTACCTACGAAGCCAAGAGAATTTTTCCATGTATCTACGAATAAAACGTTTTTGAATCAGAAGAACTATCAATGAATATTAAAAAATTCAGCTGGAACTCAATGAGTTTAAGATACTATTTGTTGATGGACTATTTTGAAAATGCAAAGGGAATTCCATAAAAACAATTAGAAATTTTAAAGTCAGATTTCTGAATCTATTTTACTTAAACGCCATAATGTCTTTCATATTTTAAGTCATTTCCTTTTACAGGAAGAGTTCAGGAATTATTTACATCATTTAAAAGCGTCCTGTTAACATTTTTAAAAAAATCCTCTGCATGTTTAATTTCCCTTTATTATTACTACACAAAAATTACTCTCCAATTTTATGGAATGCTCTTTGTATATTTTATGGCTAAATGTAAATTCATAGGATAATTGAAATCTTTAATAAGGGCACATTAAATGAATATATCTGAACAATATAAAAATATATTAATTTACCGTTAGAATTCATGTATTCTGAGAATTCTTTTGAGCTTGAATTAGTGCTATTATCTGTAGCGCCAAGTATGATGAATTTTTCAGAGCAAATTCGACATTGTTTCCCATTTATTTCTTCGCTGTAAATATCTTCGTCTATTTCAGGGCATGATTTATACCGTTTGAGATTATTTGATAGGCAAATTTTACTGCTGCTGTAAGCTGGTGGTCCTTCAGAAGTTAAATCACATTCTTCTATTACACTATTGCAGCCTTAAATAAGGAAGCCACACATAGTATCATTAGAAAATTTCCATTTACATTCAGTGCATAATATTTAAAATTAATGTAATGATAATTATTAATAAATAAACTTGAAATTATAATTGATTACATATATACTATTAATCCATATAAAAATATTTATTACAGTAACTTGTCCTTCTAATAAAGTTATTTTTTACGTGAAGTACAGAATCACTTTCAATAAGAATATGATTCCTTAGTTCTACTTACGTCGAGGTGTTATAGGGACAGAAATTGAACAATTTATTTTGAAATTGCTCTCCTTCTTGAAAAACTTAAAGACAAACCCAAGTAAATGGCTCAAATAATCGGACATTCTCTGAAAAGCAACAAAAAACGAATTACAACCTGAGTAAAAACCTTAAGGCCAGCAAAAGTTTTTGAGAAAATGTAATATGAAATAAAAGGGATTTAAATAATTATTAATTATTAAAGTTCATTGATAAGAAATAAATGCTATAAACATAATTAGGAGAAACCTATGGTTATTTACAAAATTAGTATTGCCTGAGTAAAAACTTTAAGGCCACCAGTCATTTTTAAAAATAAATATAATAATTACCATTCCAACTACTAACTTGTGACAACTCTGCAATTTTTCATATGTATCATACGTTTCTTCGAAGTATTGGTGATCTTTGTGAAGATGGCGAGGGGGGGGGTAAGAAGTTAACTGATCTTGAAAATTCATAAAGAAAAATGAAATGAAAAAAGATCGAAGCTTTGTTTTCAACAGGAATGAGTATTCGTGCTATTGAGATAAAGATAGGAAGATAAGAGACTGTAGTCAACAATTTTCTTTTAATTGAAAGACAATTATTGTAAAAAAAGAATACTGGGGAAAGACCTAAGGCTTTGTCTTAAAGCTTTTGACCTAAATCGTGATGAAAGAAAAGTTTGCAAACTTGATTCTACTGGAAAGTACTCAATCAGGAAACTGATTCCGACGACAGGTTTAAAAGTTTGTCAAAAACGATTCATAATACAATTAGAAGGTCCGCAAGGTACACTTATACAGACAAATTGACTAAATCTCAGTTACTGCAGAGGCACAAAATAGAGTGTTTGAACTTTGTCCAGAAAGTCATAATCTCGGACAACCAAAGGATAGAAATTATTCTTTCTGACGAAAAATAATGGAATTTGGATGGACTAGATGGCTGGAATTTCTGCTGGCATTATATAAGAAATGAAAAAGAAATATTCTCTAAGCAACAATTAGGTGAAGGATCTGTCATGACTTGGGGCTGTTTTGCTTACAATGGTGTGTGCTCAATTTCATTCGTTTTAGGTAGAATTAATTCAAAAAGATACCAAAATGTCCTAACAAATCATCTTTTGCCAAATACTGAATGTCTTGCTGGTGGCAATTGGAAATATCAGCAAGACAATGCATCGATCCATTCGAGTGATATCACAAAAATTGGTTCCTAGTCAACAATGTTGAAACTGTGAAATGGCCAGCTAGATCACCTGACCTCAACCCAATCGAGAACATTTGGGGTGACTTTGCAAGAAGAGTTTGTGCAAATGAGAGACATTTTACATCAACAACAGAACTGAAATCTACTCTCGAAGATGAATACAGACTTTGTTAAACACTCATGTCATCCATGAAAACAAGAATATTTGAAGCAATTCGAAGAAATGGCTCCTATACAACCTTCTAAGAATTTGTAATTTTTTTTCTAATATGTTATTTTCTATGTTGGCCTTAAAGTTTTTACTCAGGCTCAAATATTCATTTGTGCGTTTAATATTTTCTAACAATAAAATATTTGCCTTTTTCTACTTTTTTTACTTTTACCTAAGCTTAATAATTATCAATGAAATGGTATTTAAATTCCTCAGTTTAAATGTTTCCATTTTCTCAAAAATGTCTACTGGCCTTAAAGTTTTTACTCAGACTGTAGCTGCATATAAAGACCTTATTTAAAAATCTACTGACATGACAGAAATTATTTTGCAGTTTCAATTTGAAAATTAAATAGCCCTTCAACCAGATGACAGCATTGTTTGATATTGTCATCTATTCATGAATTGAAAACTGATATTATTGACTGTTAATAAAATCTTACGAATTTGTCCCAATTTCCTTACCTCTAGTGTGAACAAGTAACTTATATATATATAATTCGTTAAAAACTCAGGTGTGTTCCCATACTTTGAATGCTTGGTTAATCTTGGGTGAATTCTCAATTAGTTGTAGGAGTACTAATGACTATGTACTACGAAGTAAATTTACAATTATACGTCTACTATAAGATCTGTACATTTTGCTACCATATCCTCATATTTGTTCTAACTCATATTGCAAGACAATGTTGAGTTAAAGGAAAAGAGTCACGTTTCTATTAGAAAACATTAAATAACATTTTTAATGGAAGAACAGTTTCTTCGGGAAAAAATGCTAAATAATCTTTATATCTATCAGCAATCGATTGCAGCCGATTTTCGTGAAATAATATAACAAAATTATGCAAAAAGTAATTAAATTTCAAAGCAAAATTTAAATTATAAATGTAGCGATTTGGCAGTTTCATGTGCACACCAAATATTCACAATGACTGAGTTTATCACGTCTTATCCTAGATGTAATTGTTTTGACTTGGATTTATACTAACATTGATCATGGCATTGGGTGGGTAAGAACCAATGATAAATGATTTTTTTTTTCACAACTAGAAACCTATAATTTCTTATAACAATTTATCATTAAAAAACTATTTAGTAAAAGTACGATTTCGTAGAGCTGAGTATAAAAAAATTCAGCTCAGGAAAGCAGAGTTGTAAAATTGTGGGTTTTGTAAAATTTAACGATGTCAATAAAATGGAGATTTATGAAAAAAAACTCTTGGAAATATTAATTATAATAATAACCTTGGTTCTCTAAACATAAACGGTATTTGTGTGTGTGTATTTTTTTCCCGCTATAAACAGGAAGAAATGAAATTCATTCCTTGTCAGAATAACAGTTGGAATTGATGATAATCAGAAATAAGAATACAATGTATGATATTAGTAGAAATTTATACTCACAGATTAAATAACAATTTTATACTTTGTAAGCAGAATTGTCAATAAAACTTCCAAATAATTCCTACTTCTAAATGAATACTATTTTTTTTCTAAAACTTTTAGCTGTCATGCACACTATTCCGCAGCTTACTCCCTTTTTCGATACATATCATTGAATTATGATTTTCACTTAGCCAAACGATCTGAACTTTTTTTTTCCATCCGTATTTCAGACTGTTTCACTTGCACTTGAATGATAGATATTTTTTTGATATTCTTTCTGAATACTGTAAAAGTCATGATACGTCTGTAAGATGAAAGAATGGTGGAACCTTTTTCACCAAAAATATCGCCAAGCCCAACTTTTGGGCACCTAAAAACATTCACCATAAGGACGAACGCTTAATGCCTGACATAATAATATATTGTCTTTTATAAAACTATAACTGATAATAAATGGAAAATTTGGTTATTATAAGCACATTTACCACGGATAATTTGAATAACAATGCATGTCTATCAACTATTATTCGGAAGTTTTCTTTTTTTACAATGTTGAATCAATGAAACTCTCTCTCTTTAGTTTTTAATTGATATTTACTAAATATAGTAAAACAAGTTTATTCTAATCAAACTGGAAAATTCACTTGACAAGTTGATTAAGGGCTCAAGTTCCTGATTTTACCTTTCCTCCCTACTCTTGTGTACTAAATGAGTCCAATTTTCAAAGAAGAATTCATACTTGACTATAAAGAAAATCCAATTGGCGAAGGACAAGTATTATGTAAATTAAGAATAAAATTAACTTGACCAAATTAAATAAGTTTAATTTCATTACTTTGAAATACTATTCATAAAGTCTTCATTTCATCCTTATTTTCAAAAGTATTTACTTGCTTTTTTTATATTCATTATATGATTTCTTTTAAGCGCAGAATATAAAAATTATACAGAATTACCTGTGCATTTTTAGATTATCAAACGTGGTAAAAAAAAGCAACAGTTTATTTATTTAAATTTTAAGATTGCGGAAAAATAAAAGATGCCAATCTTGATTTCAAATTAAACACAGGTAAGCTTTTTTTCATTTCTACATTTTAAATAATAGTTATAAATATACTGAATATTAGGGGAAGAGAAATGTGGTAACATATAAAACTCAAATTCTGCGATCCTTTAAAATCATAATTGCTTTAATTAAGGAATTTTCTTCCACATGAACTATAAGATATTGGGAATTTTTTGCTTATTGCATTAAATGTTATATTATTTAATCGTGTTTTCGTAGTAAATGTTATGCAATCCAAATAATGGCATAAGCATGGCATCACACGAGTCTAGCTGAATCATAATAAGAGACGACGTCAACAAATAATAACTTTATCTGGTTTCATGCAGGAATGTTTTTTATATTGAATTTCCTACAATAATATACTTTTTTCTATAATTCATCTTGCGCAACAACTTCTTGAGACCAAAAACAGTGAGGGGATTTATAAAATAAAGATTGCAATTTATACTTTCATTTACCACACATGATATTTATTTTGAATATATGCATGGATTATTTATTGTTTATATTATTAATATAACTTAATTACTGGCTATTTAATTTCCCCTCAGGATGTCGTAATTTTTAAATTAGATATTTATATTTCAAGTATAACCAATAGAAAGTGTAATTCATCAACAAAATTACTGTTTTTTTTACTCATTTATTTTGAATGTGAACTTACATTAATAATTATACTTTCTACAATAAAACGATATAAATTTTGGCGAAAATTGAAGATATGTTTTCAAAATTTCAATCACATTAAAAAAAGCTAAATAATTAAAAATACTTTTTGTTGGAGCTAGCGTTTTAAAAGTTGGCTATTTTTTCCTTACGCCAAATGCACCAACAACTCCAAAGGCCGAGGAATAAAAACCTCTTTTTTGCTTTTTTGTTGTAGTTCGTATGTGCACTTGTTACTTTAAGAACGGGTTTAGCCCCATACTATTGTTAATTGCTAAATAAAACTTTATTTCAATAACAAAACGGAATTATTCCAAAAATATTTCATTTTTGACCGTGTAGGAACCAAATAGGAATTATGCCTTTCATTAATCGAAAATGTGGCAGTAGTCAAGCCCAATTAACTAAACTTTCATCGAAAACAGATTTAGAAGAAACTAAACTTCGTGCTGTTCTAAACTCAATGGAGGATATTAAAACCAACTCTGAAATAGTATAAAGCATAAATATTTTAAAATAGAAAATGGCGAGGTATTTAAAGAAACTGAAAACATTCTGAAGAAAATTGACGAAGAGATTTAAGAATTTCAGATGAGTGCAAAACTTTTTCTTTACAAATCAATTGAGCTTAAAAGCAAAAGTTATTGAAAAAAGTGTTCAATTACGTGAAATTCCTTTACCAAAGTTTGATGCTTAATTTAATAACTGAAGCTCTTTTAAGCAACAGTTTCAAAATCTAATAACATTATCGGTTTCTCAGAAGTTTTACTACTTGAATGCTTCCCTAAAATGTGCTGCAAAGCAGGTGCGGAGACCAAATGGTAAATATGAGTCGTGTTTAACGCTCTCCCGCTTTGTGAGAATACTAAACTAATTATTGAAAGCCATGTTCAACACATAATTAATTATAGATCATTAACAAAAAAAAAAACTTTTTGAACTTTGTATGCTTATTGATAATTTGCAAAAAAATATTCGGTCTTTGAAAGCATTGGAATTTGAACGCAATAAATTTGTTGACATTTTATTGATAAATTTAATTTTTGCTAAGCTAGATAAAAACCTTTAACCTTTTTTGCATTAAAAATGTCGAATTTTGCAATTTTGAATAGTTTTTCTTCTACATGTGAAGGAAAAGCAGAACAGAAATAAGTATATAATAATATCTTAATATTGGGCTGGGCGATGCCGTCACGAACCGGACCTGATACCAGAATAACCAAACTGGTTCTGACGTCACAAACGAGATCAGCGAATTGTTTTAAGATTCTGGTAGAAGACCCGTTTTTGATATACATGTTTACTTTTGAATGGGAAATTTAATTGATAAGTTAATGGCCATAAATTAATTTTGATTGATTTCAGCAAGAAAAATCTCAGTAGAATCTTTGTGGGCATTCTGAAAGGTAAGTTATAATTATTATTCAATTTAGCTAGCAAACTTTCTGATAGGAGCTTCACGAATAAAATGCTTATGTGCCAAAAATAATGAAAAATAAAATTCTACTTTCATTTTTTCTTTTACTTTTCTATATTGAACTTCATTTTAATATAAATAGAAATTTCTGTTGTTCTGAACTTGCAATTAATTTCGAAGAGATCACTAAAGCATTTGAAAGTTTAATCAAAACTGATTACATCGTTTGATGTCACTAAGCAAAATCTACATTTTTCTGTGTTTTATATGTTTTGAAAATTTAAAATGAAATAATTATTGATTTACATATTAATATTTCTAAATTATTCAAGAAAACAAATGAAAGAGATACATAATCTTATCAATATATATATAATATGAAATAATATAAGCTATTTTAGAGAAAAAATAAATGTGGAAACTCTTGTGATTAAACTGGATTATTTTTTTATGGCTGTGTTATTGTTTTGAATGAAAGTTATGTTATAATTTTCCATAACAGTTTAATTCTTATTAACTTCCATTCATATTTTGCTTAGTTTCTATTTTGAGAAACATAGCTAGAATGAATTTTTTAACTTTAAATATTTAAGAATGCGACATTCTAACAAAACATTGTAAAAGATTTAAACTTATATCAAAATTTGTAGTGTATGCTTGCTTAAAAAGATTTGTCATGATCAATTTTGTAAAAAATAATTTATTTTCTAAATATAATTAATACTTTTTGAACTTGTTATGAGAAACTTAGAAATTCTTCTACATTTTGTTAAATATTGGTTGAGATAATTTTTTAATCTTGTTGAACGGTAGAATACCCATTTGAACGACCGGTGTGTTTACGTTTTGTAATCTCGCTATCCTTGGCAGACCAGATATTTAATTTTTAAAAAATTAAAAAAGGGATATTAACTGCATAATAATGAAAATTATGACTGAAATAAATTTTTAAGGATTTGTTCATGACATTTTTTTATTTGTTTTGATAACCACCATTTTATTTATTGGAAATTAACACAATTTTTTTCTTTATTTCTCCACCAATTATAAAAATGATAGTAATATTATCACTATATTCGTCCTTTTAAAAATATTTTATGTATCCTTAAATTTACATTCCCTTCTTCTACATTACGTTTTAAAAGGAATAAGACAAATTTTTTTTTTTGCAAATATTTGAAAATTATTGATATCCTTAATCTGATCAAAAAGTTTCTACTGTACGTTAATGTTTAATCGTCAAGTCATACCTGCTGGGCATAAATATTTAACTATTATTGTTTATGGTATTTTTAGATTTAGCAAAATTAAAATCATTGCCGTTTTTTATTCTATATTTGGCGCAGAAGGTATAATTCCTATTTTGACTGTCCCCTCAAAAATAAAAAAATGTTATACAGAAAAAGCTCATAAAAGGAATACAATAGTGATAACAAAATCATGTGGAAAAGTACTTTCTTTAAAATATAGATATTATTCTAAAGAATCGGGTTATACTTTTAAATATTTAAGATTAAAATTGCATTTCGAAATGTGTCAGTAAGGCAATCGAGCTTGTGGTAATTTAAAATTAATTAAGAAGGTTAGATTTTACATATTAATATAATTGTTTTAGAAAACACAGATTTTAATTAAATATTAATATATTAATACAAATTAATATTAATATGTATAGGTCGGGTTCTTTTTTCCTTCGTAAGGAGGGAATCCAAGTATAGTTAATTTCATCAGCAAATAAAGAAATTTAAAATCTTTTGAATTTTTTTGTGCAACATTAATTATTTTTTCTTTAAAATGAAGGCTTTTCCAAAGTTTTGACTCACTATAATCCAGATTTAGATTGCTGAAACCTCAACTTTCGTATGTATATCTAAATAATTATTAGCACCCTCATCTGTTTTTTCTATGATGGTAATTGAACATGTACTACATGGTAATGTAAGAAGCCAGGTGCTTCTTGCAACTTATTAATCCGAAAAATAATTCCAATTTTTAGGTTGCAATGAGTAACTCATAATAGGAATGGGACATACATTCTTCCATTTTATTCGAAAAGAATTCTTCTGCTGGTTACGCCCCTTTCTTATTCATTATTAAAGCGACAAATTTTAAGGATTTCTAAAGAAAATTTTTTATTTGTAATTTAATTATATTCTGGCAAGTTTTCATAAAATCTTTTAAGATATATTCCATCGTTGCGCAAAATTTATAATATTGAATAATGATATAAAAGTATACAAATCTTGTGCGTGTGGGAGCAAAATATGCAAATTTTAAAAATCACAGTAATTCAAAACACTAAAAATTTTCTTTTAAGAATCTCAATTTTTTTTAAATTTGGAGGGCATTGTTACCAGGACACATTTGAAGTGCACTAGGCGACATTCTAGAACATAGCGGATCTTCGGTTGGGTGGAGATTCGAATTCATCTCCCTCTTATCATGAGAGTCTTAACCAAAAATGAATTATTCTGATAAATTAATATTATAATTTTCTATATATATTCGAACAGAACTGCAACATTTATACAATTTAATGAATTTAAACAATCTCAACATTTCGTTACTTATTAATAAATGGTAATTTAATTTTAAATTATAGTCAAAAAAATAAATACCTTGCACTTTTTCTGCTAAAGATGTTTATTTCTGTAAAAATATTATCTACCAAAATAATTTCATATTGTGAACATATTTGATTAAAAATATGAGAAGTGTTTCATGTTATTTTTGAAGTGTATCAAAAATTAACTTCTTTGACTGATTGGAAACATATTTATTGGGATAAAATTATCTATTTCCATTAAATGCTAAAATTTGAGTAATATTTTTTAAACCTGTTTCAATTCCCAATTCAAAAAAGAAACAAACACAAAGGCAAAATAACGAAAATGTGATGTAAGAAAATAATTCTATTGGTTGCTTTTTATTGTCATTTTGTTCCGTACAAATGAAGCACTATTACAGCAGCGCCATCTTTGTATGTGAAAAAAACTGCGAGTTACTGCTTTTGAGAAGAGCAGGTGTAAAATGAGTGAGGTGAATCAGAAAAAGTTATTTCCTTATGTTTAAAATCATACAGCTCATCTATTAAAATATTCACACACCTTCTCGCCAGAGGATTGGTGAGACAACGAGTGTGAGAGTGTAAGGAGAGTAAATATCAATAACCCAACTGTCTTTGAGGTATGTGCTTGAGCTTTTTTGGTCATTCACTCCCATGAGATAATTTATATTACCAATTTGAATTAATTTGTGTTGAGCTTAATAACTTATTTTCATAATTTGTGTTGTTGGTTAACTTAATTATATACAAATATAGAATTGAGTTTTGATTTCCATTTTCAAAATGTTTAAAAACGTGAATAAAATTGATTTGCAAGTTTCGGCTGCAGAGTTAGGAGAGGTCATTACTGATGAAATGACAATTGTAGATCTAACGAACATTATAAAGAATAATGTCATATTTAAAATGAATATGCAGCTGATCTCCTAAAATTGATAAAAAAAAATCATTTATTAGAATTAGAGACAATTGAGAAAAATAAGCAAACAGATTTGCAATTAGAGCAAATTAAATTAGAGAGAATGAAGGCTGAATTAGAATTAATACGTTTGGGAGTAGATTCAAAAATGGTAGAAATTTATTCACAGAGAAAAAGACTGAAGACTGTTGCAACTCTTTAGATTCTTTAGTAAAAAGTATAAAAACATTAACGATTAAAATACTGAGTAAACCAGAAGGCTGTAATTTTTACCTCTTTGCAGAGATCATTTGTTGCACAAAAAATATTTTAAATAAATTTAAAGCAGAGATTCTCTTAAACTTTCTGGGTGGTAAAGCATCAAATGTAATTTCTTACATATGCGGCGATGAACTAAATGCTTATGAAAAATTTAAAGAAATTATTCTCAGAGAATTTGAGCCCACACCACAATCATGTTTAGAACAACTCAGAACAGCAATAAGAGAGCCAAATGAAACTCATTCTCAGTTCGCTTAACAACAAGCTTTGATTATTACTCAAAATTGAGAAAAGTGTCGGATTTTGCGAAATTAAAGTAATTAATTGTATCTGATAAATTATTTCAAACATTAGATACATTTATTTTATGTATCCCAAGAGAAATCGCTAACGGTAGAGCAGTAGTGCGCAAACTAGGAGTCGCCAAATTTTTATGAAGTGCATTATACCTGCATGCTGCATACTATACAGTGCATATATGAAGAGTGAAGCGCCATCACGCACTGTTTAATTGCAATTTCACGCTGTCCACTCTTTCTTTGACCGTAATGTATGTGAAGTGTGAAGATTTTCACTCCGGTAGATAGCGCCCTCTTCGTGGTAATTCGCCAGTTTTACTGAAAAGTGTCTATTTGACTAGAAGTTAACCGCAGGGAAAGGGCAAAAATTCGCTTCCGTGTTCAGCCAATCAGGTGGCGAGGTACGCGGTGTATTTGATAGTCAGAGTGAAGACGTAAAGTGTTCACATGAAGTTGTAGCATATAGCAGTTGGCCTGCAATTGTTTTAGTTTATCCTCGAGTTTTATCATGTGACGTTGTGTACTTATGACTTTTTTATATTTTTATCGGGCTTTGCTACTCTTTGTTTCCAGGAATATCATTAGAGAAAGATCTCTGTAATTTGATTGAATTTCTCGAAAAAAATGATGAAATTTTATATTTGTTTTAGTTTAAATAATTTAACCCCTATCATTCATATTGGTAATACGTACACCAGGTACATCTTCAGCAAACAAATACTGATGAGGAATCGCAAAATACTGAACTAAATGCCCGATTTAAGAAAATACAATGAGGAATTTATTAAGTATGGTTTTACATTTTGGGTAATGTGATGATGAAGAACACCCGATATGTGTCATTTGCAACGAAAAATTAGCAAATGAGAGCAGCTAAATTAAGAAGGCACTTGGAAACTAAACATAAAGAACTTAAAACAAACATGCCAATTTTTTTCAAAGACGAGCTGAAAGCTCAAAATGCACATTTAAAGAAATTTACAACAATAACTCAGAAAGCATTACAAGCTTCTTTAGAAGTTTCTTACTTAATAGGAAAAACAATGAAGCCCCTTACAAATGGAGAATCTCTTATCCTTCCTGCAGCAATTAAGATATCATCAATTATGCATGGCGATAAATATGGTAATGTACTAAAAACAATACCATTATCAAGAGATACCGTGTCTCGGTTGTTTTCCGAAATGTCACGAAATATTGAGTCAGGAGTCATAAAACGCATACAAAATTCATCTGTATTTGCTTTACAACTGGACGAGATACCGATATTACTAAAATATCACAACTAATTATTTACGTTAGGTTTATTTTTAATGAAGATATAGCAGAAACGTTTTTATGTTGCAAAAGTTTGTAAGGAAAAACAACTGAAGAAAAAAGTATTCCAAGTAATAAATGAATATTTCGAAATAAAGTCCCTTATCTAGGCAAACTGGGTTGCGGTTTGTACTGATGGTGCTGCAGCATTAACAGGTTTGAATAAAGGTTTCCGAGGCTTAATTCAGAAGGTGGCGCCTTATATGGCATTTAATCACTCTATGATTCATCGGCAAACTCTTCTTGTTGCAAAAGATATGGATGCAGAGTTGCACAACATATTACAAGACGCTGTTGACATATGCAATTCAACTCTTCATATTAGTGAGAAAGAGCAACTGATAAATCTAATTAGTGATTGTACTCTTCGAAATCAATTTAAGGCTCAGCCTTGCCAAACATTTTAGATATCCGTGGAAAAACAATATCCTGTTTGATGCAAGAATGCCACCAGAGTGTTAATACTATTTGAATCAACGTATTTATCCGAAACTGGACTTAAACTAGTTTCGATAAAAAATAAATACTGCTCACGTTTAATCCCTGAAGATAATTTTCGAATTACAGTTAACAACATACATCCAAACATCGATGAGATAATTAGAAACTTGCAGCCACATACATCTCATTAAAGGGAAATTTACTGATTTTTGTGTTATACAAATAGTATTTTTTTTCTTAAAATTATAAATAAAATTAATATGAATCTTATACACTGCTGAAAAATTGCTAAGGACGGATAACACTATCATCCATAGCAACCCCAAAATGTGGAAAATAAAAATAAGTGTGGGCTATAGTAAGAAGAAAAATGAGTATGCAAAATTTTTTTCCACGTCTGTTCATCATGTGATAGTGTTCATAACAGCTTTAAAGGTTTTGACGCGTGTGGACAGTTGTTGTTTCAAGTCGAAAGTTTTACAGGAAAGATTTAATAGACGAACTTGAAATTTTTGGCACGTCTTCCCGACATAACTTAGATGATTTTATGTGTGGCCGAATTATTGGAAAGATCAAAGAAGGGCGAAAAATAACAGATGTTTCCAGAGAGTGCGACATCGCTGACAGCGTTGTTTCACGGCTGTGGAAGTCATTTAAAACTAGTGGAATGTGTAATAGGCGACACGGGGGAGGTCGTATTAGAAATGCGACGCCTGCAGAAGACAGATATATCGTCTTATCAGCAAAAAGGAACAGGCACACCACAGCTCATCAGGAAACTGATGACGTTTGAGGGGAGGAGGACTATACGCCCGCAGACCTGTTGTGTGTGTCACATTAACCAGACAGCACCGTACTGCCCGTTTGCAATAGTGTCGTGAGTATCGCAATTGGACTGAACAGGACTGGGCATGCGTACTATTCTCAGATGAGAGTAGGTTCAGTCTGGCATCGAATTGTAGACGCCAACTGATCTGGCGCGAGAGTGGTACAGCTTATCATCCAGAAAATATCTAGGAAAGGGATCTATATCCGACATACAGTGTCATGGTGTGGGCCGGCATCATGATCAATGGCCGCACCCCCTACATGTGGTTGTGAATGGGACTATGACGAGCCAGCGATATATTAATGAAGTTCTACTTCCTCATGTTCGTCTTTTCCCGTGGTGCTGTCGGTGATAAATCTGTTTTTATGGATGACAACGCAACATGTCATCGAACACTCGCTGTTCAAGATTGTCTAGACAGCGAGGGTATTCAACGTCTCGTATGGCCATCACGTTCTCCAGATCTAAACCCCATTGAAAATGTGTGGGATGCTTTGGGGAGGCAAGTTGCTGGTCGAAACTATCTTCCGACAAACAAGAACACCCTCATCCGTGCACTCAAAGAGGAATGGGATAAATTGCCTCAACAACTGCTGGATACTGTTGTGCAAAGTATGGTACGACGTGTGGAATGTTGCATCACACTCCACGATGGACATATCCCTTACTGATACCTTTCTTCAAGGTGTGCCTGCTGACTTTTAGATGCATTGTTCCATTTTTCCATATGCAGCATGAAATGAATATTTTTTTCTTTGATGTTTCACAGCTTTTATACTTTATAGAACAATAAATATTCTTTATTCGAATTTCTGAACAGTGTGGCAACTATATTTTATCCTACTAGGCCTCATGTGTCGCTTAATGTTATGCTACTTTGCAATTTGTGATCCATCCTTAGCAATTGTCCAGCAGTGCATGATGTTTTTATTCCATGAAACGAAAGAAATGCGTGAAATATACACCATATTTGTGAACATTTCTCTAGGGGTTGTCAAAAACTTTTTCTCTACAAAAGAGATCGCTGTCGAAAAAAGTTTGCGCACCACTACGGTAAAGAATAAACTCTGAAAACACAACACTTAAATCAAAGAAATAATTCAGAGGATTTTTATCCGATTCTAAGAATTCTATATGCCTTCTTTGTTCGGAAAATCATTCTATATGTAAATGCAAAAATTAAATGGCTTTGCCTGTTTCTGATAAAGAAGAGATAGTTAAGAAAAATAACTATTGGTTTAACTGCCTCAGTAAACACCTCAGTGCAAATCGCGGTTTTGTGTCAAAGAGAGAGAGTCAAGAGTCGGCGGCATCACTGCTCTTTGCATATTCCGAAAACTCAAGAGTTACCGCCTGCACTAAGTGAAAGCGTCTTCCCATTTCTTTTTGCGCGAGTCAAAAACTGTTTTGTGTAGTACGGTGAATTGCTTAGAATAAGATATCATGCAGACAATTTTTACAGAGTGCTTGCTATTTAGGATCAAGGTCCAATGAATAATTATATGATGACTGATTGTGCAAATAGTTTATGCTTAAAACGAAATAAAACCAATTTGTGGAATAGGTGATACGTGCATAACAATTAAATCGCTTGTAAGAGTACAAATTCTAATTAGAGGAAAAGTTTAAAAAGAGTTAGAATTTTTAGTTGTTTTTAAAATTAATGATTTTATGCCGTCAATGTACCAGAGTTAAAATATGAAAAATTAGCAGATAAAAACTTTGATAAAGCAGTTTGCATAGATTTACTTCTATGCGCCGAATTATTATGCACAGATCATATATTTCCTGTAAATAGTGATTTAGTTCTTTAAAATACCGTTTTTGGTTATGTTGTTAGTGGGAGCTTACCCACTGCAATGGAGGGAAAAGTACATTGCGGATTAATTAAAGATAATACTGCTTTACATGAAGCAATAGAGAAATTTTGGGAGATAGAAAATGTTGAAACTAAAATTTTTAAAAATAAAGAAACAATAATATGTGAAGAACATTTCAAAACAAATGTTAAGAGAGACAGTACAGGGAGATATACAGTTAAAATGCCTTTAAAAGAAGACCCAAACTGCTTAGGTAAATCTAAAGAAACTGCATTAAAAAAATTCTTTATGGAATCGTTTTTTAAAAGATTATTTAAAATTATATAAGGAGTTTTTGAGTGAGTATGAGAAATTGGGTCACATGACAGATTGTGAGAAACCCCATTTATCGCCCTGATAAAACAAAACATCTTTAAGAAATTCCCGGTGGACAAGAGGATCTCATTTCAAAAGGGTTTCGTAAACACATTTATGCTTTCGTAGCAGAATGATCCTACGTTGGGGAATGCTTTAAAGAGAGGCAGTTAAAACTTTTGAGCTCAAAACACTGACCTTGCAACTAGAGTTCTTTTTCAGTTATCCCGTTTTAGAGAGGACGATGTGCTTAGTAGTACTGCCACAGTGGCGAGGACAATTGCCAACCCGAGTTCAATACTAATTTTCGCACCCTATCTCAAAAAATAGTAATATAATATCTAGTATAATGCAAATAGCAACAGCAAAGTATCTACTTCAAAATAATCTTAAATATAAATAATTTTAAAGGTTCAGGCTGTACTTTTAAATTTGAGATAAAAAAATCTTAACTAGAATAAGATTCGAAAATGCATCAGTAGAAATCACACTTACGGAAATTTAGAATTAGTCAATGATTGTGTTAGAGAAAATCATTTTTTTCTGAGATTCAGTGATATTAACCATGTGTTTCGAAGCAGAGTGCAAATTTGGTAAGTTCAAATGTAAAAAATCTGGCAAACTGTAATAGAGCAGTCTCATGTATGTAAATAAGTAAATTTAAAGCAAATATAAATCAATTCCTTTTTTTAGAATATGGTTTTAATTTGTTTTGACATGGAAGTGTTTTTATAAATTCTAACAATTTAAATTGTTCTCTTTTTCCAGATCTTTTAATTAACAAAATATAAAAGTTATCTATAAGAACTTGTTAGTATTCAGTTTAAAGTTCTGTAATGTTTAGATAAAAAATTAATTATTTACTGAAATAAAACAATCTAGATTTTAATTTACTTTTAGTAATTTTAGTAATTTTAATGCCTTTTTACGTCAGATATATAATTTTTATACAATTATCTAATATATCAGTTTTATAATAACATACAAAAAATCATAATTATTTAAACTGAGAGATTATTGTGTATGTTTTATTCTCAAAGTCATCATGATGTTTTTCAAACTCTTCTGGGCGAATTATTTAATATAGCTTAAAATTAAGCGAGTTAAAATTAAGCGCGAAATAATCTGGGCGAATTATTTAATAAGCTTATTCTTTGAAATTAAAATATAATTTTTATACAAAGTATTCCATATTTATCACAATTCCTATCATGAATTGGTTATAATACATATAGGATTATCCATATATTTCAATTATTTATGACATTTAGTGAGTTTAGTGAGGTGGTTATTATACACAATTGCCGGATTAGAGTCACTTTCACCATAACACTGTCTTATGATTCTACTCTGAGAACATTTCTGCCTGAAAATTTTCAACTTGTTTTTAATATGTTTAATAAGACTTATGATTTTAATTCATATTTCTTAATTAAAAAATAAGAGCAGATTCTTATTATAAAAAAAAGCTTATTTTTATTCTGAATCATTTTATAACATTCAAAAATATTACTAATCTGTAGCTTCTTACAAAGCATAATTTTTCCTTATTTCATTATATTCCTTTAAAATGATTTCTAAGCTTAGCATGCTTTCATTATATAAACTGAAATATAAAGTTAAAGATTAATTATCAAGAAACATTTTATGTGTAGATATAAGAATATTTAATACATTTGATCTCTCTTAACTTTCCAAAAAAGAATTTTTCAACATAATATATTTATATCAAAGCGACAAAATTACAAGTCAAATAAAAATTAATTTCTAAAATCTTTAAATTTTAAGTATTTAGATTTCAAATAAATAATTTTAAATAAACAATTTGATTTTAAATTCCGAAATTATACATATTTTTAAATAAATATTCGTAATGGATAAAAAATCTGCTAAATAAGTAAAATGTAAAGAATAAGTTGTTAACTTTTGAGTAAATTTTATTTTCTGTTTTTAATTCCACAACGAAGTTTTTAAAGAAATAACACTAACGATGAAAATTTGAGTGCGAAATAATGATATTCTTACAGGGTAAATAGTTCAAATAAAAGGAGAAATTATGAATTTTCCTAGCACTTGGAGGTAATTACTTTTTTTTATTTCCAGCGTTGTATCACATTTCGATTCCAGAAGCACAATTCTCTTTATTAAATATTGCAGTGATATTTTAAAAAAAGATTTCTTTTCTGTTCTCCAACAGAAGAGAAATCTTTATTCAGTCTGTTGCTAAACACAAACATTTTCGGACAAAGAGGACCGCTAATGAGAAATACATTTCAACGCGAATTTTTTCACGAGTGTACCGCGGCAGTAGACTAAGAGGTTACAACAAAGCTTGAGGTAAGAACAGAGCTTTTCTTTTCTCTGGGGTGATGTACAAGAATTTCTTCCAGAAATTTTAAGTCTCAATAACATCTTTCAGTTACGTTTTATATTTCTTACTTTTCTGATACTTTTAGTAAATGAAATCACAAAATCTCTGTACGTAAAAATACAGATATAAAAATCACAATATCTGTAAGCACTTTGATTCTTTTAATATTTTTTTCATCCTTGTCTGTTTGATATGGACGGCGCTTAAGTGAAGATAATTTAATCAGCAAGTGAAAAAATTTAAAATCATCCGACTTTTTTTATGCAACTTTAATTATCAGCATTCTTCTTTAAAATGAAGTTTCAATATCTCTTCCAGATTTAGGTTCACTGAAGCCCTAAGCGACATCGCGAATGTATGTATATTTAGATAACTATATTATATTTTTCTCGGATTTTAATGAACACAGCCATGCTAGTTTAAGGAAAAGAATAAACTCTGAGATATAGTTTATTTACCTGACAAAATTCTTGATACTATAATTCCATTACCATATAGTTGTTGTCTATTTGAATTAGAATATGACGTAACTTATATATTTATAATAATTGTAATTATAAAAGTATATTATTAAAAACTGAGAAATGAAATTTTTTGTAGATTTCATACCTTTCTCATTGATTAGAAAATGCAAATTTTAAGAACTTTTAAAGAAATTTTTTCACTTGTGTCTCAATTATAGTTTGACAAGTTTTTATTAATAATATTTTAGTTTTATATGAAATTTCTCCTTTTTAGAGTGATATTTTTCTGTTTTATTTTAGTGAAAATGAGATTAAAATTTTGCATTTTTTATTTATAAGAGAAAATAGTGTTTATTAAATAAAATGTTTTATAATAACTATAAAAAATGAATAATCAAAGTAATATTTTAGAATATCAAAATTTCTGCAAAACTTTTTTTAATTCCTAAAGGATAAATAACATCATGCGATTTCCTAATGATGTATTTGTCTCAGTCAATGCAAAAGATAGCTTCATTTTTTATTTTGAGTAGAAAACTCATTTGCTTAATCAATGTTACAATTTTTCATAGGTATGCATCTTGGAAAAAATGAGAATTCTAAAGAATGTGGTGACCTTTGCTGCATTCACTTAGTCAAATCAGTCAGTTGCAAATTAGATCATGAGATTGCCTTTATGGAATCTCCTTAAATTATTGATTCATAAATCAAGATATCAACACATATTATTTGGTAAATAAGCTGAAACTAAAAACATCTCACATGCATAAGAAGGAAACTAACTAATATAATTTTTATCAGAAAGAATTTAACATATTTCCATCATTACATGTACAAGACTTACTATACAAAATAAGGAGAGATAAAGCACCACCAATCTTGAGCAAAATATAAAAAACTGTGAGAAAAGACAATGGAAAACGCGACTAAAAGAGTACACTTTCTAATACGAATTAAACTTATTAATATGGAAAGATAAAAAAAGGAACATTTTCATTTATGGCAAGTTTTTCAACAGGAGAAAATAATTATTAAATTTAAAATATATTTCTCCAAATAAAATTGATATTTTAATTAAAAAGAAATAAAATTTTTCTGAAAAATATTTTCGTAACTACTATTTGTGGCGCCCCTCTCAAAGCGGCCCCCGTGGCACGATAGACACCCTTGCCTTCATTATGCCACTGTACTGCTACTATAACTGAGGCCAAAAATCTTCAAACTAAACTGTTAACTATCCTTAGGAGCTACAACGAAAGTGGTGAAGCGATAATTCTGAATTAAAGACAGGCTCTGATAATTTCCAGGAAGAGACAAGGGCTTTAGGAGTTCTGTGGAAACACAGCACTTTTCAATACATTTTTCAAATGCATCTTGAGATTGCAATTTCTTCCTCTTGGGTCCAGTGATAACTAAAGCAAAGATTTTCATGCAAAAACTTTGGTGTTTAAATCTAGAGTGGAGTGATGCCCTTCCTCCATTGGAAGCACAGCAACAACAGAACTTGCTTGAAACTTTGCCAACGATCAACAATGTTAGAAATAAACAATACATATTAACATACAAATCAATAAATATTGAGCTTCATGGATTTGCGGATGCATCTGAGTCTGGATGTGTCATCTAATGCAAATCAACATTAGAGACAGGAGTGAAGAAAATGTTAAAATCAATAAGATAATGCTCATCAAAGATGAAAATCCACCTCCTCAAAAATTGTCATTAGATAGAATAGTTCAACTGTGAACTTTGCGATGACAAACGCTTCAGAGTTGTTAAAGTAAAAATTTCTTCAGGAATTTTCAAAAGACCCATTTCTAAAATTTGTATTTTACCTATTAGTATATAATTGTCATTATATTTTATGTATTATTTATAATAATTTGTGTTTATATTAATTTTTGTGTGTAAGTTTTTTTTAATTATTTGTGTGTTCATTAGTTAAATGTAACATTGCGACGTGGGGTAGAATGTTCCGAACCAATGAAGTGTTGTTACAGCAGTGCCATCTTTGTATGTGAGAAAAACAAGAAAAATTGTGAGAGTCCAGTTACTGCTTTTGAGAAGAGCAAATGAGTGAGATGAATCAGTTACAAAAAAGAAAGAGTGTTTACAGTCTATTTATTAATATATTCAGCTATTGACCACATTCCATGTTAAATGCATACCACTGAAATCAGTTCTTTTATTGAGAATAAATAACTTTACTGAAAGGTTTTGTGTTTGTAATACAATTTCTATATTAAATTTTTATGTTTGAACTAAGAATTGCGGAAATTAAAATGCAAATTGAAAAAAAATTTTGAAACCCGAAAACCTTGAACCTTCCCACGATGTGCTTTTGTAATAGCAGTTTAAATGAATGGAGAAAAGGAACGGAAAAGATTTTGTCTTGACTGTAAACCGAATGACCGAGAAAAACGTTCCACGCAAGAATCTATAGTGTTTTCGACAGATTAACCCTCTTAATTTATTTTACCTTAGTATGTTTCTGGATTCTTTTAGAAAAAGAAGAGTCACTAACATTAGCATTTACAGTTAGCTATATTTACAAAAGTTACAGCTAAGTAAAGGCAACCTGTAAAAAATGTAATAAGTTTTGGAGGCAAAAACGCTTCAACGTACTATTGGGCAAATTCATAAAATAATAATAATAAATAAAAATCAAGTTTAACATCGCAATTAACTATTTTTTCCAACTCAGTTGATAAACATGCAAACCATGATAAAACGGTGTAGTTAATTTATGATACCTGGAGTTATATTTAGAAGTTAATTTAAGATTTGATAGTATTCAAAAGCGCTTTTTTTATTCTAATTACTAATAGAATAAAAATATTATTAATAAGAATACAGTTATAATTCTTAGGTATTTTTATTTTTAAATTATTAATAAATTTTACTGTCTTTCATGTAACAAAAATTTTCGACTTGGGTTAGCAAATTTATTCAATTTTTAGAATTTGGCTACACTCTTAAAAAAAATCCGGTGGTTTTTCACCACTCGATGCGCGATAGACATTTTGTACTCCATAAAGATACAAAATGAATCCTTTTGTACTTAATTGGGTAGAGAAGTTCTGTTGTTTCAAACACTCCATCCAAAGCAATTTTTACTCTTTTTTTTTTGACGTGTTTGTGACACAAAGCAAATGTGATGTGCTCTGATTGGCTTAAATCATCACGTGGCTCTATGCAATCTGTTTAGTTTCTCTACCAATGCAGGAATATAGAACTTCATTTTGTAAAAGCGATCTATTTGAATTTAAAAAATTTATAATTGGACAAGAAAGAGCGCAGAAACATCACGGTAAGTCTTTATTTCTTATAATTAATTGAATGACTAAATCAAATCTTTATATTTGTGATTTTTCACCATTATATAAACTTCCGTATTCGAAAATCTGAATAAATGAATTCTATTGAATTCATATTCATGTGATATTTATAATATTTGAAATTTCTGATTAATTGATCCTGTATAATAATATAAAAATATGTTTGGAAATTTTATTTTTTAATTCCAATACTATTTATTTTTTGCCAAAATTTATTTTATTATAAATTAATAGTAATTTATAATGAATGTATTTTTAAACTCTTTTACTTTCGAAACTGCGTGAATATGACAATTTTCTTGTCGACTTAAATATCCGATATATATTATAGAAATATTATTTAATATAGTTTATTGCACTGAATTGAAAGTGCGATTTATATGGAATATAACATTTTACCAATGAATAAGAATAAATTTTTTCATAAATAAAATTAGAAGTTTTTAATTTAAATATTAGTATAATATAAAACAAATATTAATCTATAGAATATTACTTGACAGTATATGTATTTTATTTATTAAAATTTCACTGACAATTTTTGATTTAATTGTTACCAAGTAAAAGCGTATTCGTAGATAAATCAAAAACAAAATAGTGTCTATCAAAATCTACTATTAATTTGTATAATATTTTAGAATTTCAAACTAAAAATTTTGTCCATGGAAATATAATTATTATTCGTATTTTATGGTTGTCATTGTCATCAGCAAAAAAAAAAAAATAAATAAATAAATAAAAAAAAATAAAATAAAATAAAATAAATAAATAATAAATAAATAAATAAAATTAACAAAAGCAAATCTGGAACATGGTGTTATTTTGTAAATGATGAAATGCAATGTGAGGAAGAAATGGCTGATCAGGTATATTCTGTATAATGAGTAATTAGAATAAGTTTTATGACGACTGAGGAAACGTTAACTATTGTTATTACTACAAGTATCAATTTCCTTTTTCTTGTAAAATTTATTTAAATATTTGAAATAATATTCTATATTTACTGTAAGAATATGGTTACTTAATTAAATGACATGAAAATTCCAATCAAGATTTTCAGTTAAAATCTCCTATTAAAGTTTTTTATTTTTAAAATTGTTTTTAAAATAATGAAATGTAATTATTGTTATCCATGAAATTAAGGTTATTTGGTCATTAGCTTAAGAAATTTAAATAATGTTTTTAAATCTATTTTGAAATACAGTTTTGTTTGTTTTTACAGCTAAAACCAAATTTTAATTATCTTCATAATAAATTTACAATTAATTTAAAATTTTCTAAATTTTTAATTTGAATTTAATTGTTTAAAAAATAAATATTCAGTATTTATAATTCACTTGACCATAGCTAGATCTTACATGTTTGATATTTTTGAATAAACACATATGTGTAGATGTGTGTATTTTTCCTTTCAGATAAAATGATTACAATTTGAAATGTTTTATGAAATTCATCGAGAAAAAATATTTGAAATTATGAAGAAAATGTTTAAAACAAAATAACATTTTGTGATGAAAAATAGACTATCTATTGTTCTATTCTATAAGAGAATTTAAGTCTCTAAGTATCCAAAAGAGGCTGCTTTCAATGAAACATTGGTAGTATAAAACCTGTATTTTTTATTATATTTTTGAATATTTAAGGATGAATTTTAAAGTATTCCTGAAAGTACTAAATTTTTATATCAACATTATTTTCTAACAATGCCACAGTGATCTAAGAATACTAAAATTTACAATTCCTTACATAATTTGTAAATATGCATTTTTAATGGTAGAACATGAAACATGCTATGCATGCATTTTGCAGTTTTTCTTATTGCATGTATTTGGTTTGGTTTTGTCACTCAACGGTCATTTTTTGCACAGGAGGGCTAATTAGACGGGAAGCTACAGTTTAATGTGGATTCTAAACCACTACAAACATCCATGCCCAAGGTGGGATTTGAATCCACGAAATGTTGAACCAAAGGCAAGAGCGCTAACCATTCGGCTGCCAGCTGGGCCTTATTGCATGTGAATACGATGTTTTTTTAAAATTATTTTAATGCCAAAAAAAATTTAATTTAAATATTGCAAAGAAAGGATTTGTTTATATAAAAATGAAAGAAAAATTCCATTGTTATTTTGATATTTGTATAATGATTGCAGAATCCAAAAGTAAGTAATTAAAATCTATATTTTACAAAATATGCAGTATTGGTTATGTCTTTTATTATATATTAGTTTTCACAATCTGGTATTTTTAAAAATCATTTCACTTGCAATGCATTTGAATATTAGTATATGAGATACAAAAGCATAGTTAAAATTTTTTGTTGTAATTTGAAAAAAAAAATTATTCATTTATATAATTTCACCCGTTTTTCAGTTCCATTTGATTGATTCAAAATTACTTTAACTTTAAAAATAAATTTATGTATGTATATATATAAATTTATTTACCGTTTAACAATCCATTTTGTAAATTATGATGGGGGCTATATCTATTTCATAACAAAAAAAAAATCCAAAATTTTTTTTTGTATTTTTTTCATTGTATAGCAATAATTTATCATTTTTGCCACATTCTTATAAAAAATTTTCAAGAACTACTAGATTATCATTAATTTACTAACTTCAGTTAATTGGTTTTAATTATAGATTATTATTCTTTGATAAATTATTCTTGCTTTAATTTACAATAAAAAGTTCTATTAATTTAATACAAATAATTATTATCTTCATAACACATAGATTTGGAATTTGATATTTAATATCCAGAGGATGACTGTTTTCTTAGTAAATATCCTGCATTCTATATGCTCCAAGAATATTATCATATATTCAAAAACTTGTCCTATAATATGGAATAAATATGTGAGAATTCAGGATGATAGTATTTTCTAGGCTGAATATAATTTCAATACAGAATACAATTATGTTGATATCCGATTCCTAGCAGCTTTATTGTTTCAATGATGCAGCTTTATTATTTTAATAAATAAGGCTTTATATTTTATAAGTATTATTCTTATGAAATTTTGGTACTAAAGCTTATATCGACACTAATAAGAATAAATATATTATTGAAATTTTATAGTTTATTATGCTTTTTTTCGAATTACGTGAAGAAATCTTTAGAAGAACAACGCTCAAAAGTAGTCAACTTTGCTTGCTTGGCTGTGGTCAAAAGAAAGAACTGAATATGAAATATTTTTATCTGTAGATAATGAATTTATTGATGTCAGATATGCAAGATTAAAAAGCGTTCAATATTTTATATAAATGTCATCATGTTTTTTTATGTTAAGGACGATGATTAACTTATTGTATTTTATTCTTTCATGGACTATAAGACTTATAAATTAAAAAATGGTCCAGTTGGGACTTTAATTAAAACATTACATTCTTACTATAAACGATCAAGATCTAAATTTTTTCAAAATACATGCATTAAAATGCATAGTATTTTTTATTTTTATTGTATTCTTATTTTGTGTTATTAAATTGTCAGTTCAAAGAAATTAAACTCCAATATTAGTTTTGACATCATGAACATAAGAATTTCAGTATACATACATTTATTTAATTTTTTTCTGTTTTAAAACTTGAATAAATGTTTTTTGTATAATCTTGCATTTTATTTCATTCTTAGTTTTATTGAAGTTATGTTTAGGTTAAACTAAACGTGGAAAATATCATAAAACAAGATGTATTTGCAAAAACATAAGTCAGTTTTGTTCAACAGAATAATCTGTAAATATTTGCCCTTATCCTCCAGTAATTTCAAAAATGCATAGTATCAATATTCAAAAATAAATATTTAGCTCTATTATAAATAAATGATATTTTCAAAATAACTTAAATAATATTTTTTATTTACAATATTTATGTATTGTTTAAATTGTGTACCATTTGTTGTATTAATAATGTCTGTAAAAGTTAATTTTGTACTTAATGGGTCCATTGTAAACTAAATTGAAAAATAAGTAGTGTGACGATTTTTTCTTGAGAATGCTACACTCACACGTAAAACTAAATAGATATAAATAATGTTATATATGGCTGAACAATGTAATATCTGGCGACTTTTAGGCAATCAACAAACTGCGCTTGGAATGATTTGATCTCTTTCGAGAGAAGTTACCGTATATTAGAACGGTATCGGCGGAGCGAGGTCCGCGAGAGATCGCAATATTTTGGTAGGAGCAGAATGCTCCGAGTTAGTTTGTGTTTTGTTTTTGAAATTAAATATTTGTTTGTAAATAAATAAATGTTTCGTCTAGGAAATGGTGTTCGTTAATTTTCTCGGCCATTCGACACATCACAACACACTCCTCCATTTCGAGAACCAGAGTTGAGAAGAACAAAATGGCATACCTTGGATAATTCGAAGAAAGAATAAAACTGTCAACGGAATTCTTAAAGTGAGAAAAGTTAAAGAAAATGTTCAAAAACATAAAGAAGGAAGACTTGATAACAGTCTTGTTTGAAATCGCTGAAAAAGCTACTTTTGATTTGAAATTAGCCGAACTGAAACACAAACTTCTGAATAGTAAAGAATATGCCGAAGATGCTGACTTCATAAAAGAAATTTTGATTTCTACGATAGAAAATAGGAAAAGAAAAGAGTTCGAACGATTACAAGCTGAAGAAGAAAGATTAAGAGAACACGAATTAGAAATAGTAAAAATCTGAGCGACGCAGAACATAGCGAGCAGTAGTCCGAAGCCATTTTCAATTTCGAACACTGCAAACAAATTCGAAATTCCACTCGAGAAGCTGATCCAGGGAGTAGAAACACTGACGATACCAGTACCAAAAATAACCGAAATTTGGAATATATTTTTCGATTCCATAGAAATAAGCACAAGAAAGTTCCGGAAGAATTCATAGCAGAAATATTATTGAAATAAATTGGAAAAAAAAGCGGCAAATGTTCTCATCTACATTAAAGAAGACGATTTGCAGGATTATGAAAAAGTAAAAACTTGAATTCTAAAAGAATATCAACCTACTCCGCAAGCATGCCTAGAAAATTTTAGAAAAGCAAAACGTTATTCTGGGGAATCACATATTCAATTTGTCTCACGATTAACATCAACATGGGACTAGTATAGTAAAGCTAGAGAAGTAACAGATTTTGAAGCATTAAAAGAATAAATCATTTCCAATAAACTGTTTCAAACTTTAGATAAAGAAACAGCTTCGCACATTGCCATAAGCCAAGGAAACTAGTGGTTGAAACCACAAGAATTAGCCAGAGAATGTGATACTAATTTTGAAGCAATAAGAAAATCATTTTATGAAATCCAAAATGAAATGAAATATCCAAAGTTTACGGATTCAACATATGTGCAAGATAAATATATTCCACCACCCACAAAAGAAGAGAATACACGAAACAAAGTTTTACCCCGAAACGAATGCTATATTTGCGGAAGTTATCAACACCTAGCAAGAGAGTGCTCAGAAAAGAGAAACGGAAATGGATATATTAAAAAGAATGAAAAGGTATATTCTACAACTTTGAGGAATACTAATAGAATATCGAAAGAAAATGCTGTAGTAGCTAAAGTTGACTCGACTCACATACGAATTGACTCTGAAAAACCTGTTATTCAACCGTTACAGAAAATTGATGTCTTTATTAACTCTGAAAACGGAAGCTATTATAGATTCTGGGACTCAAATCTGCATAGTTCACTCGTCATTAATTCCAGATTTAGAAGATCGAAATAGAGGGAAAATTATATGTGGAAACCCGATTGAAGCGAAAATTTGTCGTAGGCATATTTACTATAGGAACTCTGAAAATAATTTATTTAACTGTGTAGATACTCTAATAGCAGTGACGAATAAATTAAATGGGCCTTGTTTAGTAACTCTAGAAACATATGAATTATTATGCCGCCCTTTCTAAAAGAAAACCATTCCGACAACAATTCTTCAGAAGACACCGGATGTTCTGGAGGAGAAAAGTTTAGCCACCGAAACAGAAACAACTAAAAGGAAGGAAAATGCCCCCCCCCCCCCTAGAATTGCCCGAGGCAAAAAGGAAGAGGGAGATAGCGGGCGCCGACTCTTATTAACACCTCTTATATTAAGTCTCAGTAACTACTGAAACTGATCTTTATGTATCGTTTCTTGATAAGTTTAGAAAAATCTAACTTTTCAATTATTATAAGTACATTTAAATTTTTACAAGTTTCCATTAATAATATTTCAGTATATATATATATACACACACACAATACTGGCCATTAAAATTGCTACACCAGGAAGAAATGCAGATAACAAAATGATATTTTTTGGACAAATATATTATACTAGAAATAACAAGTGATTAAATTTTAAAAAAATTTGGCAGGATAGATCCTGAGAAATCAGTACCTAGAACAACCACCTCTGGCAGTAATAACAGCAGTTATACACCTGGGCATTGAGTTAAACAGAGATTGGATTGCATGTACAGGTACTGATGCCCATGCAGCTTCAACACGATGCCACAGTTCATCAACCGTAGTGACTGGTGTTTGGTAACGAGCCAGTCGCTCGGCAACCATTGACCAGACGTTTTCTATTGGTGAAAGATCTGGAGAACGTGCTGGCCAGGGCAACAGCCGAACATGTTCCGTATCAAGGAAGGTCCGTACCATACTGGCTACATGCGGTCGGGCATTATCCTGCTTAAACGTAGGGTTTTCAAGGCTCGAATAAAGGATAGAGCCACGGGTCGTAACACACCAGAAATGTAACGTGCACTGTTCAAAGCACCGTCAATGCGAACAAGAGATGACCGAGACGTGTATCTAATGGCACCCCATACCATCACGCCAGGTGATGGGCCAGTATGACGATGACGAATGCACGCTGCCAGTGTGCGTTCACCACGATGCCGCCAAACACGGATGCGACCATCATGATGCTGTACACAGAACCTGGATTCATCTGAAAAGATGACGTCTCGCCATTCGTGCGCCCAGGTTCGTCGTTGATCACACCATTAAAGGCGCTCTTGTCTCTGACGCAGCGTCAAGGGAAGCCGCAGCCATAGTCTCCGAGATGAGAGTCCATGCTGCTGCAAACGTCGTCGAACTGTTCATGCAGACACTTGTTGTCTTCCAAACGACCCCGTTTCTTGACTCACGGCTCGTGACGTGGTTGCACGATCCATTACGGCCTTGCGGATAATATGCCTATCTTCTCGGCTGCTAGTGATAGGTGGCCGTTGAGATCCCGCATGGTGTTACGTATTACCGTCCTGAACACATCGATTCCATATTCTGCTAACAGTCATTAGATTTCGACCGACGCGAGCAGCAATACTGCCATAAGATAAACCGCAATTCTGGTACGCTACAATTCGACCTTTATCAAAATCAGAAACGTGCTGGTACGCATTTCTCCTTCTTACACGAGGCATCACAACAACTTTTCACCAGGCAACAACGTTCAAACGCAATTTGTGTATGAGGAACCGGCTGAACAATTTCCTCATTTAAACACAATGTAGGTGTTGCTACTGGCGCCTGCTATGTCTGAATGCGTTGAAAAGCAAATCATTTGCATATCACAGCACCTTCTTTCTTTCGTATAAATTTCACGTCTGTAGCATGTCGCCTTCTTGGTGTAGCAATTTTAATGGCCAGTAGTGTATATGTATATATAAATGAAATTTTATTTTTTTGCACATAATTATTTATTACGTTATTATAATCAAAATAAGATTAAATTTTCCCATTTTTATCATAAAAGAATATCAAAAATATTAGTGAAGTACTGCTTGTTAAATAAAATGATTTAATCTGTTATATGAGAAATTAAAAATAGCAAGTCAAAAATAATATTTTAAAACACTGATATTTCGACAAAAAAACTTTTAAGTTTTGAATAATTATAACATTTTGAAGGGTCCAGAAGAAACAATGTTTATTGAACGTTTTTTTTAATTTTTTTATATTGAGTAAAACAAACTTATTTATTTTGTTAATATTTTTATGACTTTTTTTAGTATATAACTTGACTTAGATAACATGTATAACAAGTGAGTAATAAAAGGCACTGTGAATCTTGGCGTATTTACAAAATTGATTAGCTTACTCTTCTGTAATCTCCCTAAGTTAATAGATATAAAAATTACTATATAACTTTAACAAAAATAATTAGGTAAATAACTTTATACGAAAATTAAAACCTCTCATATGCATTAAAATGGAACTAACCAAGCTAATATTCCTCAAATTTTATATGAAAAAAAATTAAGGGGTATTTTTGTTATTTACACATTTACAAGATTTTTAGTACAAAGCAATAGTATCACAAATTTTGAGCAAAGTATGAAACTTAAAAAGGAAAGGATTAAAAGAATGAAAATCGATAATCTAACTAGTTAAGAAATGAAAATCGAAGCATGGTTAAAAGAACAAACTTTTAAAAAGGAACTAAACTATGCAAAATGATTATTAATAAAGAAACATAAGAGTAAGAGTTTCATTTATGACAAGCTCCTGCAGCTCTCCCTCATTTTTCATCAACAACCTCTTCTCTTTTCCATATCTGATTCCTCCCTGGAGTTTTTTTTTTTTTTTTTAAATTTTTTTTTATTTTGTCCTGGACATGATACAATAGTTATAAAATGCAAAGTTTATTTCTTTAAATAAAACTGATATGATAAAACTAAAATTGAGATTTTCTGAAAAATTTTGTTTGAAAATTGTGTTTAGCTACTGGTATACATGAATCATTTTGACGAAAGATTTATAATTCGGAAGACAGGTCTGTTCGTACAATTTTAACTGTGCAACGATAAAAACTTACACTTACAGATGATGCATTGCCTATAAAATTTGAGAACCAACCTTCATACTTACCAAAAATGCTGCCTATTGAGAGGAAATCACCAACTTCAAGACGACAAGATATGAAAAAAATATGGTAATATGGAAAAAAATATAGTAAAATTTTCCTAATGGTGTAAAGATGATGAAATTCCCATATTTTTTAAATAATTGTGACAGCAAGATCAATGAAAAAAGGATAGTGTCAAAGAAAAGTAATTTTGTTGCATTTTATTTAATTTAAGACAGTGACAATCCGAAAATTACTATGCATTAAAAATATTAATAACATGCAAACATTGAATGGAATTTTGGTTCCAAACATAAACGTGACAAAATTAAATTTGATTGTTAGTCACTTATCCTCATATGAAGAATGTTCAACCTTGGAAATAAATTTAACTTGTACATTTTATTTTTTAGAATTTTGTTAGTGAAGAAGTATATATATAATTAAAAGAAAGCTTAAGGAAATTTGTTCCATCATGAATTTAACACAGAAAAGATATTCCACATTTATTATTTTGTGGTCCGCTAAAATATATTATCCAGCAGTTTCGCAAATGTGTGTTATGCCAAGGAAACATGCCCCTTCCATGTCATCTGAAAAAATTTCCACAGTTTCCAATTATACAATTGAGTATCTTTTGATAAAGTCAAGCTTGTTAAAAGACCATGAAAAAATAGCAAATTTACTATTAGATGAAATTTATGTTAATCCAATGATGTCATATTAATCTGGAAAACTTGTGCTTCAAATAACTCTAATTCTGAAGCAACACCCATTTTTGCTTTTATGTTGTCTTCAGTTTGGTCAAAAAACAAGGATGTTTTTTTCCAGTGCTCACTAATGAAATATACTCACCAAATGTTGTTATGTGTTCACATATCTAATTTTACGGTGTTAGCAGTAATTTCTGATAACAAGCATATAAATCGAAATATATTTATACAGTTCTATGGAGGTGAATTAAAATCATCCATTTCGTCCTAAGAAAAAACTTTTTTTCTTGTTTGACAGTGTACGTTTAATAAAAGCAGTTAGAAATAACTGGCTAATTCAAACATTCACATACCAAGTTTTATTTTTACCAAGCCCTACAAGAGGAAAAGTTGTATCGTGGAAATTTAGCAGACTTGAAAGAAGTTGTGTCGTGGAAAGTTAGAAAAGAATTCTTTAGTTAAAAAAACTCAAAATCATCGCGTAAATTACTATATTCTCGTAATATAGGAAGACAGAATGTAAGTAATCTGTTCCATGAAAGAAACTGTTGCGTTAACCTTAAATAAGGAAAAATTGAGCCCAGATACGTACAATGGACACTACACTTCAATTATTCCACACATGGTGGGAAATTATGAATTCAAAACATCCTTTCAGATTTCACCATTGTTTGCATGAGCACCAATTAAAAGTGTAAGTGAGAAAAATTTTATTTTTAAAGGAATAAATTGCTTGAAAAAACGGATTGAACTTTAAATGCTCTTGGTTCCTGGCAAAGTTGTCAAAAGAAGCATTTTGTTCTTTACAGTTTACAATACGTAATTGTACGTATGCATTGGAAACGCTCTTGTGTTTTACTTGGAAAATTCCTAACTGATAATTTAGAAGCTCGTATTGAACAATACTGACAAATCATGACTAGAATTATATTTTATTACTTTTTAATCTGAAAAAAAAATTAAAAGTGCTTAATCTGATTACTTTATATTCCTAAAAAGTAGGTAAGCTTCAGTTAAAAGATTTTTTTTTTCATGATTTTGAAAATCGTGAAATACCTGTGCAATTTTTTGAACCTTTAAATACCACAGAAGTAATGCCAGTTCTTATTCATATTGCAGGCAATGTTGCTTATAAAATATCTCACAAATTAACTTGTACAGCATGCATTTCTAAACTTGATAAAAAAACATTTATTCTTGAATGTTTAAATGAGTTTTTAACTTTAATTGACAAGGGTGCTCTTAAATAGCCCCAAGAATATTTATTACTATTAATGCCTTTCAAATATTTCAAAATTTAATCGCGCGATAAAACTTCTGAAAATTCTCTTATTTGTTATCCTAATCATAAAGCAATTATTATTAAATTTGTATTAGAAAAACTAGAATTAATTGGTGTTCCACTAATAAATAAATGTGTTTGTGGAGTTGAGCAAATTAGTATAGTAAAAAAGTGCTTAACTGGTTTAGCTAATATTTTTCACAATAATTGTTAAGCTGAGGAATGATAAACGTACCTCTTATATATATATATATAATGTCTAAAATAAAAAATTTCTACACTAAAAATAAATAAAAAAAGTTTTTTAATATTTATGATTTTGCTGTTTACTTCTAGTATTTCATGGTAAAATAAATTTATTAATTTGATTTTTATGTTTTTATTTTTTTAAAAAAAGTACAATTGATTATTTGATGAGTCACTCCAGCAAAATTAATGGTTCATATATTTTATCATTATTTTTAAATACTATTTATTGTTATTACATGGAACTTCAAAACATGCTTGTAACAATTGTTGACTATTTCAACAGTGCTATTTTGAATGCATAAGGATTCAATTTCGATATATATTTTGAATTAAATATTTATATCTTTTGCGATTCATCGAGATTTTGTGAGGTTTACCGATTCAAGGTCCAATATTGGACATTTCTGCCCCGTACAATATTTAAAACTATAGGTGAAAATTCTGTGTTAAAAGACTAGTCAGATGTATACAATGGAATGTATTAAAAGTTTAAGAAAAGCCTATGTAAAAGATTATTTTGGATAAAAATCTTAAATAGAATTTAAGAAACCTATTGCGCGCAAAAATGCAAACAAATTTCCATGTGGTTTCAATCCATTCAAGTCTAATAAAATTAAATTTGTGGTATTAAAAAACACTATGGGTAAATCATTGAAATTAGGATAGACAATTAAAATGTGATGTACTCTCTATATGGTACATTACACATCTCACAAATTGGAGCACTCCGAGACAAGAATAAGTGCTTGTGTGTAAGTCTAGTATGTCCAATACGAAGCCGTGTGAGTTGTACATCAACTCTTCGCATGGGAGTAACTGCGAATGAAAGAAAATGCGAGGAAATACTATATAATTTATTGTTCTTCTGCAAATCCCATGTTTTTTGCAAGTGGGAGGAAATAAAATCTTTGATAGTTTGTTTAGCGTCAAAAATGTTAATGCTTTGTGCAAAATGTCAGAGGCATTTTTAGCAGCATTATCTGCAAGTTCATTCCCAGCAATGCCAACATGACTTGGAACCCAACAAAACAAGATGTCAAATCATTTATTCTTCAATATATTTAAAATATCCAATATTTCCACAATAATTGGTTGACATTTATCATTAAAATGGTCTAATTGCATGACCACACTCATGCTATCTGTACAGATACAGTATTTTCGATGAGGGATAGATTGTTTTATTTCTAGAGCACGTTTAACAGCAACAGCTTTGGCTGTATACACAGAATATGATGTATGCAGTTTATAGCTGTATTTCCAACAACAATACCGAAACCAACATGACCACTTGATTTTGAGCCATGTGTATATAGAATATACAAATATATACAATATACAAATGGCTCAAATATATATGTATATATATTTGAGCCATTTGTATATTGTATTTGAGATGCGGGAGGAATAATGAAAATGAATAAGTGAAAACATCTGTAGCAAAATAAGGAGAGGTGTACCTGATTTATTGTATCCAGTAAAGGGTTTGATTATATTGATAACGGCAATAATTCAAAAAGGAAATTCTAAAGGATCTGTGATTTAGATATGTAAATCTAAGAACTCAGATGAAGTTAGGAGTGAACGCTCATAAAATGGTAATGTTATGTGGCCGTGCAATATATAGCCTTCTTAAAGAATAATCATCGATCTGTTGTGATACTGATAGCATTTAAAAATAATAATGTAGAAAGAGTTACTTTCTCCATTATTTATTCATTCTCAGATCAAGAGGTAACTAGCTGCAAATTACATAAAGGCTCTGGATAAGAGAAGTCCGGATTGTTCCAGGACAGATTCGTAATGCTGAGTGATGAACAGGGTCTAATTTTCGCAAAACTAATGATCTGGTTGATTAATAAACTACGCTACCATAGTTAATTCGGAATAACTGACTGATACACTCGGACTAATGCTTTACGATCTGCACCCTTAGAGGTATTAGAGAGAACTTTCAGAATATTTAGTGATTTTTGCATCTTTTGCGCAAATCTAAGATATATGGTAGGAAGGTTAACTTTTTATCAAATATAAGCCCAACAGAAATGATATCTGATTAACTACGGGAATAGTTGTGCCTGATATCTTAATTTCTGGATCAAGATCAGACTCAGTTTTTCTGCAAAAATGGATACAATTACTTTTACAAGGGTACAAACCGAGGAAACCCCTCACATTGTATAAATGGATTAAATAAAAGAGATCCTGTACGGACATTAAAAATGTGAGAACTTAAGAAACTCTGAATAAAAATGGGTAAATTTTCTCTGAAATTAAAATTATACAAAGTATGAAGAATTCCATAACGTCATGCCTTATGATAGGCTTTTTCTATGTCAAAAAATATAGACTCCAAATGATGTCCCCGTACCAAGGCATTCCTAATTTATGTTTCTAGGTATGCAATATTGTCCAGATTAGATCGACCTTTCCGGAATTCATTTTGATAAAGTGATAAGTATTGATCGTCTTAAAGTACATAAACAAGACGGGCATTGACCATACGGTCCAAAGTTTTAGCAAAGCAACTTGAGAGCAATTAAACAATAGTTTTGAGTATTAATTGTATCTTTCTCAGGTTTAAGAATTGGAATGATAATTGCTTTACTCCAGAGACTGATATAGACATGTTTATTCCATATTCTATTGAATAAAAATATAATGTTTATTAAAAATTCATGATTAAGATGACAAAGCATCTTATGAGATACCGTCTGGTCCCAGACTAGTATTTTTAGTTTAGGACAGGGCTCTCTGGAGTTCTAGCAAAGAGAAATTGCAAGTCTTATAAGATGCTTTATAGGTTTTTTTTTTTTTTTTTTTTACAACTTGCTCTTTGGTTCTGAGAAATTTAGGATCATAAGAAGCTGGACTAGATACTCTTACAAAAGTTTCACCTGAAAGATTGGCAAAATAATATTGAGAAGAAATTATGTCAGCTCCTGTGCGTAGTATTGGAATAGAGAAGTCCCAATATAAATCACTGGAAGCTTTAACTTTCTTCCATAACTCTTTGCTGAAAGTTGATGTGATAGAGGAAACATATTTTATCCAAGATTCTTTTTGACTATTTCGCAGTATTCGACAAGCAAAAGCTTTAGCTTTTTTTCAAAGCTGTGAGGTTTCCATTGTAGGGCACCTACGAAAAACAGTACACATTTTTTTTCTTTGTATGACACTTGGCACTCATGGTTTATGATATTTGCGTGGAATTGGGGAGCGCTTGGGAATAGTGTTTTAGGCGGCAGCATCTAGAAGTGTATCAGTTACTTTTTGCACAGCATCATCGATATTTTCATTTCTAACCATGCTGTCAATAATCACAGCTAATTGAGTGTAGAGAAGCCAGTCTGTACGATGATAAGAATAAGAGAAGTGGAAGACTTGTGGTCTGCTTATACCAGGTTGGCTTATAATTGAAGGGAAATGATCATTGTTATATAAATCCTTATCAACATTAAAATTTAACGAAGGTAAAATTGATGGAGAGCAAATAGATAAATTTAATGAATGAAAAGTTCTTGATGGTTGATGGAAATAAGTTATTTCTGTGGAATTTAGAAGGCAGAGAGAGATAGTTATTAGAAATGAACTGTTCAATTATGTAACTATGAGGATTCATATTATCACTACCCCATAAGGTGTTGTGACCATTAAAGTCACCAAGTAAAATAAAGGGTGTAGGTAGTTGATCCAGCAAACTATTTAAATTGTTTAAATAAAATAATTGTTAAATTGCTTTCATGGATGATCGCATGGGGAGGTAAGTAAAGGCTATAAATAGTAATGAGAAATGTTGAGCGTATGCGCACTGCAACAGCCTGTAATGAAGTGTTAAGGGATTGTATAGAGCTAGGAATATTACAAGACACAAAAATGCATACACCGCCAGAAACTGAATCATGGTTAATATCTTTCCTCGCACAATTTTAAACTGTACTGAGTTTTCAAGACTGTTTCTTGGATGGCAAAACAAATTGAATTATGCAGATTTATAGTTGTTTTTATATCTCCTATATGAGTGCGGAAACCTCGACAATTCCAAGAAACGAAGGTTCCCATTAAGCTAAGCTGAATACTCCAGCATTGGAGCAAGCCATCTGGGATTCAGATGAATCTTCACTTAGGAGTGTTTCATCATCTGATGGATCTACGTTCTTTATACCCGTCTTAGAGGCAGTTGAGTTTCTTTAAATATGATTTATCGAGCCCTTCTCTTCCATTCTTTAATTTTAGGGATCTTTGAGACGTAGATTTTGCGAAAGACAGTGAAGAAATTCCTTTCGGAATTGGTGAGACATTTATGTTAGAAATATTTGAGGATATAAGTTTGGAAAATTTAAGAAATCTGTTTGGGTAGTGCAAGATTTCATGACTTTTTTTATTGCTTGTGAATAGCTAATACCTTGATGAGGGGTACGGGATGACACTGTATATCTGGCTTCAGGGTAAGATAAATTTTGTTTTATTTTCAAAGTAATTTCCTTTTCTAACATCCAGGTTGGGCATGACCGGGAGTACGAGGGATGTTCACCCCACACTGTGCAGTTGACACATTTTTCTTGTAATTGACACTGACTACTGTCATATCCAGCAGATGCATATCGAGCACAAGTCAAATGTCCCCTACAAGTAGTTTTTGCATGGCCGAATCGCTGACATTTAAAGCAACGTAAAGGATTTGGAATGTAGGGGCGAACACTACAATTTAGGTAACCAGCTTTAATAGATTGAAGTAGTATATAAGTAGCAAACTTGAGTATGATGTGCTTTGTTTTTATAATTTGCCCTCTCTCCTGATTGTAATGCGCTGTACATGTACTTTTTTGGTCGACGAGGTTATCCTAAATTTCCTCATCTGAAACTTAAAATAGATCATATGCTGAAATTACTCCCCGTGTAGAATTGAACTATCGTGAGGAGATACTATAACATCTATATTACTAAGGTTTGTTTTAGTTTTAGGGTGGCTTTGGCCTGTTCAATTAAAACTTCAACTAAGAGATCACCAGATTTCATCTTGTGAACATTTTTGACAATTCCAACTGTACCAATAAAACTCTTATTAAGAAATGGAAACAATATCAAAATTGCCCTCAGTTCTTTTAAAAACAAAATATTTCTGATCCTATATCATTTGTTGCTCCATAGGGAGTAAAGAATAAGAAGTACATTCCATAGAAATAGGTAAATTACTTCAAGGCCTGACTGCACCATCCACCACTGAGCCCAACAAGGGGATGCAGTATAACTGCATCAGTGCTAGCCAGACCAGACCTTGTACGCTTTCAGTATCTCTATGAAGTTTCTTCCACCCTTATCGAGTCACAGAGCAGATCCATGGAAGCCGATTGGCATGCTGAGGACTACAACACACCTCGCGTTTACCTGAAGCAGAGGCCAAAGTAATATGTTGGTCTCCGAGAGCCTCAATCACCAGGATCCTCCTTTCCAGTAACGCGGGTGATTTAAGAGAAGCTAATAGTAACAGGGCGTCAACTCAAGGCAACCACAATGAGGGAGAACAGTTCACAAGGGTACCTCGGAATTGTGACACCCGTGTTTACCTAAAGAAGGTAAACCCCCTGAGGGGATATCTTTCGCGAAATGTGTGGTAAATACATATGACTACAAATTATAATATAGCAATTGACATAATTCTTTTCTAGTTCATGTGTGTGTCAAAAGTGTCCGATTTCTATAAATTGTTTTATTAAAGATTTGTAAGGATATATTAAGTTTTACATCTCATGTCTGTGTTTCAGCAGTAGATATGTATTACAATAGGAAACATGCAAGAGTTATTTTTTAAATTTATGTCTCGTGAGAATTTGTTTTAGAAAGTTTTTACATATTTGTGTGTATAATTACTTTATGAATCGTTTAATTTATTTTCTTAAATATAATTTTATTTTTAAAATTTCAAAATAATGTTCATTAATAAGAAATTAATGTTAAATAAGAAAAATACATCATAGGCAATTTTAATATGTATGCTGCAGATATTTATAGAGAAATACTTTTGCAATTCAAAAAAGTGCTGAATATTTTATGAAGTTAGAAAAATGTTGTGTTAGATTTATATTAACGTTTATGTATAACTAAACTATTATCTGACGAAAGATAATTTGCATGAATTTCTTATAGTTTATTTATGCAATATTAGAATAACAATACTATGTCATAGAAATGTTATCGTTTATTTTGCTTAAGTTCAATGATTATTTCAATATTTAATAACTAACCTAATTTTAAGGTTATGCGCGTTTGTCATTTAATATGATACAATTATTAAACTTCACAAATTGCGTCGATACTCGTCTGTGACGTCAATCAACTGGATGGAGAGAAAGATGTCGGCTCATTCAAAATAATGATTGTGATGAACGAGTATTCCAAAGAAATCCGTTCATCTTCAATGAAACGAATCGAAACATTTTTTATTTGTAAGTTTTACAGTGCTGCATTGCATATATGCTCTACGTACAGTAAAATTATCTTAATCAGTTGAGGATTTTTGTGAAAAACTACAGATTTTTATATAAAGAACTTTTAATCAATTACACGAAAATATACAATACTTTTACAAGTGATGTAAACAAAAGTCGTTGCTTGTTGAACATCCCGGTCAGAATAAAAACTGTCTTCATCCGTTTTCGAACAGTTGATGCGCCTGGCAGTGGAGATGTGCATGTAACACACGGGCTGATCCTCTGATCTGAACAATGAGGTCATTTTCAAAACGTTATTTCCTATGATACGTTACTCTCCTTGAATTTTTTTCCCCCTTCTCTTTAGTCCAATTTATTTTTCTAAATTATGAAAGTGATTCGAGCTGCTCAACTGTATCTGTTTTACTGCCTACAAATAATTTACATTAATCTCTGAAATAACGAATTCTTCAATGTTAAACATTTCTTATGTGATTTCATTTTCTTTAGGTATAGTAAAACTCAGATTACCTTTCCTTTACATATAAGCTTAACAATGTTTTCATAACTATGTACGCTTTTCAAAATATGCAAATATAGTTGTGATAATACTCCTTCTAAACATTTTTCTGACACATACATTGATGATAAAAACATTCCTAATATTGCAATCTAAAAAATGTAGCCAGAAAACGTTGCTAAAAATATTTGCATTTAGAACACAGCTTTTTTTAATAGATTTAGAGGTATGTTTCCCAATAAGCTATTCGGTGAGCTGACAATTTTATTCATGAATATATCACATGTGGCACAGATGGCTAATAATATAGCAAGTCCAATTCTGAGTTTTTTTTGGCGACGAAGAAATGTTGCGAACATGACATATTGTGGCATTTCGCAATGACATTTTAGTAGGACTGCCAATATGGAATTGTCTACACAATTCTTACAGGTTGCTATATAAAGAAAATCAACCACACGAAAAAAAAAAATAAGCAAACTCAGAATTTGGAATGCTGGATTATAAGGCACCTATGACTTATATTTTCCCTGCAATTAACAGTCTATCCGAAACCAATGCAACAACATGTATGAATCCACCCCTCCCATACAGTTTACAAAATCTGTAATAGATACTCATTGAATTAAATAATCTTGTTCACCAAATATTAAAAAATAGCATTTTTCCCAACTGATATAAGATTCAGTTTTATTTCGAGGCCTTTTGAAATACATATTCAATCCATTCTCAATTCTTTTTCCACAAAAGTTGTTTGACTGAAATGAAGTCTGTCTGCAGACAAACGCCATCCCACCTATTGCATTAAAAATCGATTTTTTTTTTTTTTAAATTTGAAAAAGTGATCCAGATATATTTGCTATTACCTTGCTCTATCAGGAATATTTAAAAAACTTAAATTTCTTGTCCTTTTCTTCAAAGTGTAAATGTGGATTATGAACTTTAAAGTATGGAAACAGTTGCAAACATTTCGGAACATGGCTTTGAAGTAAATTTAGCGTGAAACATAGGACAATATTAGAACGACATGGATGTCTCTTTATTTTAGGCGTGAAAATTAAAGAGTTGCCGGGAAAACTTTCTTGCAAGTAAATCTCGATTACATTTATTTATTTATTTTTTTAATTTTGAAAAAGTTGTAATCTTACTACTTTTTAAAAATTAAATTTAAACTCAGAATTTTTCTTGATGTGCTTAACATTTTAAAATAAAAATTCTAATTCATAATTACTGTTAAAAAAAAAATTAAAAAAATGGCCATTTAATAGACTATGAAAATTTTTCTCAGCAAGGATTAAAAACTGCATTCTAAAAGTAAAAATTCGAAGAATGTTACAATTAATTTTATTTAAGTTACTACAATATTTTACTGTTTATTCAACTTTAAGTAATCCAGTTTCCAAATTTAACACACTCGCTAAATGAACAGCCACTCTACAACTATTTTTTGTACCATTTCCATGTATACAAAATCATTCAACAATGGTATTCATTTTTCATAACAATGTGAAAAGATCATGTGGACATTGCAAATTTAAAACCAAGTAATTAAAAACAATGCACACATGTATTTTCAATCTGAATATAAATTACTTTAATGGAAATCAGATATTCAGAAGTGGTAACAGGCTTGCTATTACTTTCACCTTTTTAACAATAACTCAGTCAAGGGAGTTCAGCACAGCTGTTTATAGCAAACGATGAGTTATTGACATCATTTTGATCACAACCATTGATCAGATGCTTGAATTGTGCAATCAATTAAATTATATAATTTCAAAACTTAAAGTAACTGGCAGAATTACTTTAAAGCATAATATGAAGAAAAATCAATTCTTTATGACAAATTTCTTTTATTCAGAAAATTTATAGTAAGAAAAACTTAAGTGGAAATCCATTTTCAAGATGAAAAGTAACACAAGCTGTATATTATCCTAGGAAACATTAGAACTCTCAAAAAATTTTAATCAAATGTAGCTCCATTTGACTCCAGGCTTTCAATTTTACTCATGTGCGAGTTACATATAAAAAAGACAGAGCGCTTAACAATTCCAATTTGAAGTCGAAACTTACTTTAACACAGTTCTTCGAGAGCACAATTGCTAAGATATCAATAAACCTTGTATGAAATTAGACACAAATGAAACACTTAAACAAAAATACCAATTTTATTTTCTTAAGTTTCAGTAACTCTTATTACAAATATATATATATATATACATATATATATATATATATATTATATATATACATACACACACATTCAAAAGCAGAGATTAAAGGATTCTTAATTAACATTGGCACTTTTAAGTTGAAAAATATAACTCAAAATGCACATTTATTTAATAAAAAAATTTTAAATATCCCATGTGCTTTACATATCATTTTAATATAAAGCTAAAATAACTATTTGTTCCAGATTTTAGCAAATAACTGTTTTAATACCAATCGTAATGAAAATCAAGTTTTGTTCCAATACAATATCCAGTCATGGCATAATATGATAAATTATAGTTTTACCACAAATATTAGTTATGGTTAACAATACAAGTTAAATATAAAAGAAGGAACTAAGTATGTCATAAATAATATCTTGCGAAATTGACACAGAAACTAATACTAGATTACTTTGATCTTATATTTCATCTCTTTTAATGCTAATAGCTTTGAAACTATTTAAGACACAATTAAGGACCACTTATTGGAAGAGTGCAATAAATGCACTTTGTATAAAAGCTAAAAGTATTTGCATTATGGAACAGGTAAAGTATAAAAGCACTAAAAACATTACAAAATAAGATTAAGGTTAATTCAAAAAATAAAATTGACAATCACATACTGCTAGTAAAGGTAAAAATGTAAAAAAAAAAAAAGGAATACAAATACAATGTATTAAAATATTTACACACCTTGCTTATATCTTTCCTAAAATTAAAAATACACATTACAAAGTAAATAAATCAAGAATTTAAGCATTCTTTGTTTGCAAGTATTTTGCTTCACATTTCTCTGTGAAATCTTCAAGAATAGAGACTTTTTTTATATTAAAAGTGTCTATTCCTTGATTTTTTTTTTTTTTTTTTTTTTTTAAAGAGATTTTAGCTATTAGAGAGAAGTCAAAGCATGTTATGTACAATAGGCACAGAGAATTGACTAGGCTGAAGTAGGTTTTACCCACATAACCTATGAGTGCAAAGAATTAATCCCAAGCAGCTTTGTACAACTATTTTATCACTTTCTCTTCATGGTTTTGCTGATTTTCTCTTCTTCTGCTAATTGCTGACGGAAAATGGATACTTTCTCTGAAAAGTTCAAAAATACATCAGCTGATAATAAACAAGGGAAATATTTTATGCAAAGTAAATTACATATACATATATATTAAAAAATTTAGACTCAAGTTTAATTTATCATTTACCAAAATATCACTTAATTGGCCAAAATAATTAATAAGATATTTTATATTGAAAATAAAAATTTTACATTTTAAACATAAAGTATTATAATAAAATGATTGAAAAATCTCCGAAGTTATTCGTGTTTATATACATACAATTAGATCTTAGAACTACATGTTAAAAGCACAATTTTTTGTCCGAATGTGCAAGAAATTAAGCATTTTTAAAGAGATTCAAACATTAATTTTGAATGGAAGTTCTCAGAAGGCAATCTACTTCCAAATTTGAAAAGTTAAAAATATCAAGAAAAACTAAAAGATCAAATGCTAATTACAGAATCTTTAAACTAAAATTTTAAAGTTGTCAAATATGAAGAATCTAATAAATGGGGAAATTTATTTAAGCATAAATACCATTTGCTAGTTATACTAAATTTCCTGCAACCATTTAGTAATTTTTTATGGAAATTATACAGTCAATGTCTTAAATTACATTAGAGAATTCCTGGTGATAAATGATAAGTTGGCAAGTTTTTGACAGTTTTAAATGTTCCACAGAAACCTTTACTGGGGGTCTGAAAAATTTCTATTTAAAACCTTTTAGAAGAGGAGAAATGAACATTTAAAAGAAATGTTAAGAAAAATATAATTTCCTTAAAGATATTGGAAATTTTAGCTTTTTTATTAAAAATGCATATTAAAATTTTGAAACACATGAATAAGTAACTAGTTAAATTAGGTGTGTTAAAAATTTTATTTTAATTAAATATAACAATAAATTGTAAAATCAATACTATGTAATTATTATAAACATTAATAATCTGTTAAACTGTTCAATGAAGGTTAAGTTCAGGAATATTCTACAAATTTTTTTTGAAGATTGCAAAACCAAAAATGATATTCAAGTGCACATGTGATGAATGCTGTACAAACAAGAGCCCAAAACAAACTTTCTGAGCAAAAAGAAAAGGAAAAACATCAATCCAGCGATCAAAAAGAAGAATATTTAAATAATATGTCTGAAGATAACGAAGAAACCATACCTTTGATTAAAGAATTAACAGTGAAAGATCTCAAAGATTTCAAAGAACAACAAAACAGTGAAGAATCAAAACCACTAATTGCATAAGCACAAAAACCTACTTTAAAATCGAACAAATATTCCTTAGAAAATAATATGATTTTCTATAAAAAGAAAAAAAAGAAAAACGGAAAAGAAAATTGTTGTTCCAAAGAAAAATTTCGTGAGCTACTAAAAACATTTTGTCACTATGATTTTGTTGCCCATTCAGGTGTAAGTAAAACTAAAGATTCTCTTTTTAAGACTTTCTACTAGCCAAATTGTTATAATGACGTCAAGAATTTTGTCCAATCTTGTGACCACTGTCAACAAATTGGAAAGCCTCGAGACAAGTAAAAGGCACCACTAAAAATTGTTCCTGTTATTTCTGAAATATTTACTATGCTAAACGTTGATGCTTGTGGACCGTTGCCTGTCAGCAGTTTAGGGAACAAGTATATATAACTGTGATATGCATGTTATCAAAATATCCACATGCGATTCCCACTTCGAATTTATGTTCTACTACTATTGTAGATGCACTACTACAGATTTTCAGTTTTGGTTTCCCTAGAGAACTACAAACTAACCAAGGAACGTCGTTTGTGAGTGTACAGAATTTTTGGACAAGTTTGAAATGTGAGAAGTTCTGTCTGACAACCTCAAAGTAATTTGGTGGAAAGGATGCACCAAATTTTGTTTATTTCCTTCAGAGTGCTTTGTCTAGAATCTGGAGAAGACAGGGAGAAAGTTTTACCACATTTACCCTTTGCGTTGAGAACAGTGACACACGATAGTACTGGTTACAGCCCAGCTGAGCGTGTTCATGGGCGGAACTTACGGACTCCAATGATGTTATTATGTTAAAACTTAACAGAGCAAACTGAAGAAAATGATGCTGCTTCATATGTTTTTGAACTTTTAAATCAAATGAAGCAATGTCAGAACCTTGCTGTAGAAAGTATACAAACAGCAAAAGAAAAACAGAATTTGTGGTATGATAAAAACGCAGAAAAGCGACAATTTAAAATTGGGATCTAGTTCTTGTTGTGGCCCCATAAAAAAAAAATAAAAATAAATAAATAAACTGTCCATGAATTGAGTTGGTCCAGGGGAAATCCTTAAGCAACTTTCAGAAACAGATTACATTGTTCATTTTCCAAACTGTGACAGAAGCAAAGTTTACCGTGTATGCTAAAGCCGTATTTTCAGAGAGAAGAAAATGTTAATTTGATGTCTTTGGAGGAAAACAATAGCAAAGAGCACAATGAAATTCCTAAGCTTGAATTAGAATCCCCAGATTCTGATTTAAAGAAAGTATGGCAGTCAATACAATCAAATACACAATTATCTGAAATTCAAATTGGTGAACTTTGTGTACTGATTACAAAACACACTAACATTTTTTCAAATGAGCCTGACTGAACACTACATTAAAAATTTTGGCACAGATAGATTCGGACAGATCTATCTGTGCCAAACCATATAAACTTTCACAGAGACAGTCTGAAATTTTGAAAGCTGAAATAGAGAAAATGAGGAAGCTAAAAGTGATAGAGCCAGGAGAATCTGATTTTACATCTCCTCTTATCTTGGTAGAAGCTCCTATAAAGGAAGCAAGATCTTGCATCCATTATCGACAATTAAACAATGTAACCAGAACAAGGTTTTTCCCACTGCCTAATACAGAAGAGTTGATAGAAAAGATATGCAGTGCTTGTGACTAGTTTTGGAACGACCTTTGCGCCTTTTGTTTGGATTGAAAAATGCACCATATGACATCAGTCAAATTATGGTCAGCTAAAAGAATGTGAAGAATATGCAATCAATTATTTGAATGATATGGCAATATTTTTTCCCAACATTGGGATGATCATTTAAAACATCTAGAGGACATTTTCATTAAGCTAATTATGGCGAAGTTGCACATAAAACCATCAAAGTGCCAATTTTCCTAAGCTTGCGTGAAATACCTTGGGCATTTGGTAGGACAAAGGCGAAGAACGCCGGATGAATTGAAAGTTCAAGCCATCAAAGATTTTCCTATTTCTGTAAATAAAACTCAAGTACATACCTTTTTAGGGTTAGGTAATTATTATTGAAGATACATTTTTAACTTTTCTGTAATAGCAGCTCCACTAACCAACCTGTTAAAGAACAAGAATAGAAAATCAACTATCGATTGGAATAGCTCTTGCCAAAGTACCTTCGATGAATTGTAAGAAAAACTTTCTAATAAACCTGTTTTGTACAGCCCTGATTTTACACAACAATTTATTATTCAGTGTGACGATTCAAATATTAGAATCGGAGTTGTGATGTTGCAGGTGATTGGAAACAAAGATACACTACTACCGAGAAAGAATGTGCCGTTATAGTTTTGGCTGTGCAAAAATTAAAATATTACTTGGATGGTCACCAAAGTTTTATAATACAAACAGATCATAATCCTCTAGTGTGGTTAGAAAAGAATACCAGAACTAATCCTAGACTTTTACGATGGGCCTTGATTTTACAGTTTTTTAACTACAAAATAGTTCATCATAAAGGAAAACATCAGAATGCTGATAGTTTGAGTCGTATCACTTAAAAATTTGATAAATTAAACTTAAATATATATTTGGAGGTTAAATTTTGGTATATATTTTCAATGTGTCTTCATAAAATTTGTAAATATTCTTTTTATTAATTTTATTTATGTGTTTTTAAAGTGTTCATTAATTAGGGAGGAGATGAGTGCATTTCTTAGCATTAGGTTATTTAGAGAGAACTAGTACGTATATAAATATATATTTCTAAACATTACTGAACACTTATGAACTACTTAAGTATGTAATGATTTCGACGATTGGAGATGGTGCTGCGGAGACAGCAACACTAGTTTTTTTTTTAAAAAAAAGAAAAAATGTTGCGGGCTGTTTGGCTGGAATCTAAAAGTGATTCAGAACAAGCCATGTTTTGAATGTAATGGTGGTGTTTCTATTACAAAATGTTCTGTTACATGTTATCATAGATAATAAAAAATTGATTGCTAATATGTTACGTGATAAATTCATGGTGTAGATTTAATTCAGTCTCAGAACAACTTTTAAAAATTAGTAACTTAAAACAGAGCTTAATAAATCATTGTTTATATTTTTCATATGGGCCAATGTACTTTTCTAAATAATGTACTTAAATTATTAGGCTCTGTCATTCATAAATGTAAATTAGAGCAAAAATGCATGTTTCTTCATTGCTTGCATCTTTTAAAAATGGACTTAATAAGAGCTATAATTCTGGTAATTTTTTAACACATTAAATGTTAAAATAATTTTTCTATAGAGAAAAATGTAAATTTCTATTGTATTCCACCTTTCCTCAAGCATTATTTAAATAAAATGAATAAAAAGGAAATGATAGACTAAAGTTAGAGTTTTAATGGAATAAAACATCTTCAAATTAGTATAAAAATATATAAATAGAACATTTTATAATGAAATAAACTGCTTTGATCTGAATTTTTGTAAAAGGAAGACATTTAATCTTGCAATAAAGTCAAAATTTGGAATTTATCAAAAATTTAACATTTTATGCAACTGAAATTTTTATTGAAGATTTTATTAAAGTTGTTTATTTTTTGTATTTCGCATAAATAAAAATAAAGTAATTTACCACTAAGTTTTGAAAGTACATCTATTTTCTCACCAATCAGAGCTTCCAATTGTTGGGCATAAGCTACAAAGCAAAATTAAAAACATGTCTCTTAAATAACACTAGAATGAATTAAAATTGTACATAAAAAAATTCAAGTTTTATCATAAATTATTAGAACAAACTTTTCTAATTTAAAAATAATCAAGAAATACTTACAATCGACATCATAGTCAACATCATTAGACATAGCAAGCAATAAATTATCCCGGTTAAACCATTTTTCAGAGGCCTTAGGAAGGGAAAAATTATTAAAAATTTTTTCATAATTTATGCATTCTTCATTTGTATATCTAGAATATCATCTCATTAAAATTTTGAATATTTAAAATCAATTTTATTGATTTCAAACATAAATATTTAAACTTTAGAGCTTATTTGTTGTAACTTATTTATAAAACATTCAAATATTAAATAATGAAACGTTAATAAATTATCAAAAGACTGAACAGATGTTAAAATCAATATTCATACAGATTTCCAAGAATCAAATAAAAAAATTCCCAAGGAGAGAGATATTGACATCCATTTTAAATTTTTATTTTACCAATTGTTGTTAACCAAATATGCATATATAAATGCGTATGTGTAATAATTTTCAGTTATATTTGTAAATAATAGAAATAATTTTAAAAATTAACGAGACTAAGCCATAATTGTATTGAATGATAAAGTACATTCAATGAAACTTTTTGACATAAACTTTTAATGCTGCGTACTTAAAAAAAATAAGCCATTTTAGTAAGAACTAGCAACAGTTAAAAAATTTAGTAATCCCATTTGTTTACAATTCTAACCACTTCTCAATCAATTTTTTCAAATGAAATCTTTCCAATCCGAGACATAAAATGTCTGAAAAGTAATGCTGTGTTTTTACAATATTATCCAAAATCTTACCTGGCAGTCCAATTGTTAAGGCTGTAGATTATCGTTTAAGTTTTTAAAGAAAAGCACATAATTACAAGCAGTCTATTTTTCAGATTATTGAAATAAGAGACTAGCCCAAAATCCAAATATAAGCACTTTTTCTCACTGAATTGCTTTGCAACAGCGCTATCTGGAAACATTGCTTGAAAGAGAATTTATATAATAATAAAATGTAGCAGAATCAACTGTATAAAACTTAAAGGACTAAGAATTTCAGCCTTTAAAATTTCTTTTGAAGACACTAATCTAAATTTTCAGAACATACTTTGGAGGAACAGAAATAGTAAAAGTCTTTTAAATGAAAAGATATTTTGATACATACAGATAATTTGTTCATATTTAGGTCTTTTTTGCAAACTAGAAATATAACGGACATGTTTCTTCTAAATCGCACAGCTAGTTTTTGTATGGCTTTTCCAGAATCCACTAGACACTTTCCAGAAGGAATATTAAATTATTACAGTTTAATTTGTTGATAAATGAAGAAATTCATCCAAATTCAATGAAATTATACAAAATTTTCACCAAGGAAGATAATAAAAAGTCTATTTTAATTCAGAACACTTATATTTAAATATTAATATTCAGTGAATTTTTTTACACACACACACACAGAGAGAGAGAATAAAATCACCTACCCGATTCCACTACATAAAACTAGTGATCACTTTACAAACATAATTTTAAATACTACATCCGGTACAGATTGAACGGCAGCAAGAAGATATTGTGGCTTAACTAGCTCTTCATTTTAGTCAATAATACATTCAATGACAATCAAATATCGATCATGTTGCACCCTAGTGGTAACACTAATAGCTTAGACAATTGTTTTTTGGATGATTACATTTAAAAATTTAAAATATTAAAACAAACAAGAGAATTATAATTTTTAACAAAAATAAAAGCATCAAGATTTAAATAAAACTTCCAGGAGTAATTCATGATTTTCAAGAAGTCAAGCAAAATTCCAGAAGTTACAAGGAGCTGTATGAACCCTGTTAAATCCTGCATATCTACAATCACAATTTAAATTAATATATATATTTTGTGAATTTAAAATTGAATATTTACTTCTATCACAGCTTTATGAGAATCTAACACCTCTTCTTCCATTTCTTGAACATGAGAAATTGCTTCATGGAAGGAATACAAATCTGCCGATAATTCTCCTTCCTAAAAATGAAATTATAAACTAAGAAAATACCTTTTACATAAATACTTTAAAAAGCCAAGTAAAATTTAAAATGTTTGTCAGACAAGAATTTCTTAATAAAGATTCAAAACATTTTCAAGTTAAATATATATACCAAAAGTACAATGGAAAATATTCTATTGTCTTCTAACTAAATCATAAAGCACACTATTTGAGAAATTAATAAAATTATTTTTCTTTTCATAAGAATCATTCATAAATATGTTAATTCAGAAATTTTTAATCAAAGTTTGACTATGCAAAGAACTAATTCAGTGCAAAGAGTTAATGAAATAAAGAGGCGATGGGAAATTCAACAGTATTGATTAATAATCTATTACGTTTAAATTCATATACAATAAATTCCTCACTCAACATGCAAGTTATCTGCAATATACATATACTTAAAAACTTCAAATCTTTACAGTGAAGTGTTTAAAAACTTTTTAGATCATTTTAAAAAAGTAAATACACAAGTTTGTAAAAAAGTGGATCTTTTTAAACCTTTAAGCAAGAAGTTTAGTGTTTAAATGCATCCTTTTTAATGTTGTGTGGATTATCTGTGATAGATGTGCCACTGAATTCCATGGATAGTTAAAAGTATACTCCATGCAATTTCAATAGAGTACATAATTATGTAAAACATTATCTACATTAAAATCTTATAAAACTATCTTTAAATAAATAAATAAAAAATAAAACCTATGGTAATTCCCCCCCCCCATTATTTGTCAATCTCTAGTGTTAAATTAGAGGAGGGGGGTAACTTTAACTGTATATATATATTAAATATATAATGCTTCTTCTATAATAACACTATTTTCTATTTGGTTTTCAAACTAAAGTATTTAATTTTCTTTAAAACATGAAAGTTTATCATTTCATTACAAACTATTTTTCATTCTTATATAAATTAACTGGATAAACTTATCACTAATTTATAGAAAGAGCCTCTGTTAAGTGAAAGTAACAAAAAACTTCAATTTCCTACATATTATAGAATGTTAAGCATTATGTTATTTTGAACAAGATTTAAGAGATTTATGATATGAAAAAGTTATTGTAAAAGTTTTTAACTAATCAACAACAAACAGATATTTATCACTTTATAGTTATTTTCTGTACACACACAAAGACTTATTCAATTAAAATCTATAGTTAGAGTTTGAAACACTGCCATTGCCCAAGGAGGGAATCAAATTTAGAAATGGTAGAAATGAAAGCAAGCCATTATTCAGCTGGATTCAACACTTAAAACAATGTGAATCTTTTAATGAAAATAATTCATTAATTACAGAAAAGTTAAAAATCAATAATATCAAAATAAAGTGCAGTCATTTAATTTGAATTTTAAATAATGAAAAATTTATCAATTATTAAAAATCAGCATTATCCATTCAGTAAAAGTCTGGAACCACACACACACACACACACACAGGAGTCACAAAAAGTACTTACATTAGCTGAACACAAAAGGGCTAGATCATTATTTTGATTTTGCTCATCGCTGTTAGAAGTTTTCATTTCTGGATTTTCAGCACCTAATTCTTTCACCCTGCAATTTATTAAATTCAGTCAATGGTTTAGAATTAGCATTCAATTTATTCAACTCCAAGTAAAATGCTTTATACCAAAATTACAAAAAAAAAAAAAAAAAAAAAGACATAACTATGAGAAAACTTAAAAAATCATTTCCAAATAAGGGTATGAAAGAATTTGGTTTCAAATATCAAAAGTAATTTACTTAAAGTTCTATGAAAAAGGCATTTTTCTAGAAAGACTATAAAATAAATATTATTCTATAGTCTAAATGAAACATTAAATTTTTTAAGCCAATAGTGTAATTTTAGATTCAAGTATCGAATGTTGGACTTGTGCTGGAAACAAATTACTAACATTCTGAAAGTATTTGATCAAAAATTGTTTTATCAATACACATTGAAATCTTTATACAGAATTTGATACATTTTATTAAATTGTTGTGCAATACTTTAGAAATGAAAAATATTTTCTTACCTATCAGCATAGCGAAGAGTGTTTAGGGAATGCTCACAGGAATTCATTCCAGGAGAAATCATTGCTATCTGAATTTGGAAACAATTTTGTAAGTTATCAATAAGATATAAATTATATATCAATAAAAATTATTAAAAGAGTTATGTAAAAACAAGTTAAATTGATTTTTACAAATACAATCTTATTAATATGACAAAAAATACAATAAAATTATTGGCTTTACTATAGTCTAAAAGAATAGCTCCCTTCAGCATCAAAAATCCTAACTGTAGTTGAACAAAGAGAAATAGAAGTTTTATTTTTGCTTTCTGCATGCATGTGTTTGTGTCACTTCACAATAGTTTTCTACTTTCACGAGAAGCATGTAAAGCCCACTATTTTTAGAAAGGAGATTTCTATACACATGGTGGACATTAGAATAGCTTATAATAGCCTCCATTTGTTCACTATGAGATGGGACAGATTAAATAAGCAAGAATTATATAAAGCAAACAAAAGAGGAAGAAATTTCAAACACTAAAAATACATAATTTCACTTGAGAAGTCTGTAAATCTCCTGACCCCGCCTTATATCCTTTTAGACCGATCACTTAAATGGAACACCGCATCCTAGGGCTACCCCCAAGCGGACTTAGAATAGTTAATTAAGAATATTGCAGTTTAATGATTAATATTTTTTAAATTTAACAGTCAACTATAATACTTAAGTTGTAAACATTAATATTTAAAAATATATGAAATTAAATTAATCTAAAGTTATAATAACTCTAGCAAAATTTAACATATCACAGTTATGAAAATTTGATTTGCGCATTTACATTTTTACTATTTAGGAATAAACATGGATAAAAATAACAAAAAATTCTCAATTTATTCTCCAAATACAGTATGCGTATGATCAAAACATAGCAGTATCCTTATTGCAATTATATACAAGATTATCAGAAGTTACTTTTTAATAATCTAAAATCCATACAACCAAATTTTTACACTATAAATTAAGTGCAATTAACACTAACACAGCATGTAGCTTTCTGTTTATAGTAGCAGCTTATCCTAAGAATACTATTTTAAAATATAAAATTCTACACTTAGCTTTAAAGATAAAAGACTAACAAAGTTCTAAATAGTTTTACCACAAATATTATTACATCGGCAATGATAAGAAATACAAAACTAGATAAAACTTACCATGCACGTACGAGAATTTTCACCAATAAAAGAATCTTTAAGGACCTGAGTTAATTTGCTAGCACGGAATGGGAGGTGAGCTCCTTTTCTCCCTAAAGCTCTAATACATTCCTATTGATAAATAAGCATTTTCAATAGGTCTATTCTTAAATAATAAAAACAGTTTTCATTAAAAAAAATTTGATAATGAATTTTAATTTTATAATTTGATAAATATAATGTATGCACATAAAGCAGTAATTTAGAAAATTTAAAAATTTGCTTTTATACAGTTGATTGAAAAAGAAACAGTTATAGCAAATAAGTTTTGTAAGAATTTATTAAATTTGTTGAAAATATTTTTATTTATGCATTAAATAAAGTTAAAATTATTTTAACTTTGTAAAACATTTTCAATTATAATAGTTTGGCATCTTCTCCACAGTAGCTTTAATTATCATGCTAAATTTTTAAAAAATGTAATGGTCAAACATAAAATTCAAATTAAAAAAAAAATTTCCAACACTTGTTAGAACAATGACATAATGATGTAATATATATCTCAAAACTTTTAATAACTCTATCCACAAATAGTTTTTTGTAGTGGTATAAAGGCATTTATTTTTATTTTGTAACATTTTGATTACAAGAACTAATATAACTGGCAACATTTTAAATGGATTCTGAACTCTGAAAACAATACAAACTCAAAAGGTGTTGGGCAGAAGGCTGGTGGATTAATCACTTAATTTAAAAATATTAAATGGGGCTGGCAGTTATTTTTCAACAAACATATTCAAACTGGTTTTATTTTATAATCCAAAAATAGTATAGTTATTATAAAAAAATTACACACTGAGAATTTTATTGTTAAGAAATCTTAATAGATTTTGAAATATAATACACACTGCATACTTTTAAAGCTAATAAACTTTTGTTAATTTCAGCACCCTCCATTCTAGTTTGTCTGTTTGCACTGGATGTGTCAGCACCACGTTCGTTTCCAGCAAGATCAATTAAAGAGAACTTCCCATGTAAACGTCCATTGGGCCTAAAATGTTACTGTAACTTTAATTCAGAATTTTTAATAAAAGGTTAACACAATAAACTTTAATTAAAAAGTATTTCTCATTTATAGGTGTTCTTAAACATAAAAGTACCTTTTTAAAATAATTTGGAATACAGCATGAGACCTTGAAGAGTGCTGATTTGCTGAAGTCTGCCCAGAAGTTCTATTCAAAAACAAAAACACATTTTTTAAAAGAAAATTTTTTAATATGCTATTTTAGCAAAATTATGCTTTTGACTCAAAATGATTTCTAAAGGCACAAAAATTTAAAAGAGTCACATTACTCACAAAACTGAAATAAAACATTTTCTGCGAAACAAAGTATTAAGTTAAACTACATATGAAATAAAAATTAAAAAATAAAATTGCAAATAAACAATGTTTAATTATTTGAAATGAAAATTCAGTATAATATAAAACCTAGTTAAGCCAAGTTTTTATTGAAAAGAATGAAATGTTTCCTATACAAATATCAAATCAAGACTTTAATATTTATTCTGAAGGCAATATAGATACATTAGTTTTTATTATTGGAATAATTATAATTTGGTCTCTCAGCTGAAGTTATAAAAATTTTTTCCTTATATTAAATAAGTACAGACAATACATTATGTATTTAGATATGTAGCATTTTGATTCCTCAAAAATTAGATTTAATATAGGACAGCAGACTAAAGAGTGGAAATTATATTATATATATATATATATATATATATATATATATATATATATATATATATATATATATATATATATATATATATATATATATATATATATATAAACTATTAAAACAAAGACGTCAAAAAAGTTACTGTAAAATATTACTCTTATTTCGTGTGTATGTAACATTTCTGGGCTAGAAGGTTTAAAAGTAATGCATAAAAAAGATTACCAGAAAAATATTTGTTTTCTCATTTCACACACCATACAACAGTAAGATAGTATTAAATGTAAATTGAAAATGTTTATTTTATATATACAAGATATCAGAATTATTCAAATTTTCTTTAATAAAAAAAAGGGCACTTCATGACAATTTTCAAAGAATTATATATTACAATGTGTAAGTTACACAGAATCAGTATTCAACAAAATAGGAATTTATTTAAATCCAATCCAAATATCACATAACTTACTTAAAAGGAGTACCATTAAATATTGACCACATCAAAATCAATTTTTTTTACTAAAATTTTAAATGAACATCTTTTTAAATTTTAAAAGTTAACAGGATGCAACTAATTCGCTATACAGCAAGATTTTTTTTTTTTTTTATCATTCAAAGTCTTTTGATAATAAATATAATAAAATCATGTAAAGTTATAATCACTTGAAAGAAGTAAAAAATTAGAAATCATTCAGATTTTTTCAGAATAGTTTGCAGCTTGCATAGAACTAATTAATGATCACTAGATTAAAAAAAATTAACTTCAATCTTTGTACCTGACATTATTACCATGTTGAATTAGTTCCAAAACACTTTCTACAGTTTGGACTTCCTTTTCTCGTAATCCAACGACTTGAACTTGCTGTTTTCCATCCTCAAGCACTCTCAATTTTGCTTTGTTATTCAATAAATCAAATACCTGAAAACATTTAAGTGACTCATAAAACTATTAAATCAGATTTTGATTAAAATTTTCATAAAATCATAGAATCACACATAATTAAATAAAATGTGTACAGTTAAAAGCAGTATAAAAAAGTATCGTTGAACTACTATTATAAATTATTCAATGAAGCAGCTTAAAGATATTGGAATGGAAGTTGTTGAAAAATTACCTTCCCACTATATATTTCAAAAAAGCTACAGTTTACAGTAAGTCCTTCATGTCTATATTGTGGACTATTTAAAAGACTAAAGACTTCACGAGCTGCAATAAAAAAGTTTAAATGAAACAAATTAAAATTAAAATTTTATACAACTTCTAAAAATTTATATAAGAAAATCTTAATTTCTATTATTAAACCTTACATTATAATTAAAAACTAAAAATATGAGAACAATAAGATGAAATATTTATATTGCATTAAACACGTAAATTAAAAGTAAATAAAATTTAAAATACAGAAAGGTTAAGATATAATGAAAATAATTTTCACGTAAACAAAAAATACTAATTTATAAAAATTAGAAACTTGACCATCAGAAAAATTAAATCTAAAATAACAAACTCATAATATTGAACCTAAAATAACATTTAATGCAATTTAAGAATCCTTCAACTTTAAATATACTCACTAGATAAGGCATATATTCCTTTACTACAATCTTGAGAAGACTTTGTTATAAAATCACCTGCCATTGTCTGAAAAATACATCCTTAATAATTTCTTAAAACATATCTTAAAAAACATCAAATTAAAAATTCCTAAAAAATTTTTTAAACAATAAAAGTTCTCAGAAATTCAAGACTTCTTAAATACCCGATAAGAAACATTAGAGGATGCTCTTTCTATTCGAAAAGTTAAAAAATTAGCTACGCTTAATACTGACAAATACTTATATGACTAATAAATTATTATATAAACTTAGTGCTTCATACCAAGGAAGCGCTGTTACAGCAGCTCCATCTTTGTATGTGAGAAAAACAAAACAAAAACCTGCAAGAGTCGAGTTACTGATTTTGATCGGTTTGTCACTCAATGGTAAATTTTTTTGCACACGAGGGCTAATTAAAACGGGACCTATTGTTTAAAGTGGATCCTGAACCACTACAAACATCCTTACCCAAGGTGAGATTGGAACCCACGAACTGTTGAACCAAAGCCAAGAGCGTTAACTATTCAGCTGCCAGCTCTGTATTTTTGCTTTTGTGAAGAGCAGATGTAAAATGAGTGAGGCAAATCAGGTACAAAAATAGGTTGTTTTTTTTATGTTTAAAATCATACAGTTCATTTATTAATATATTCAGCTATTGACCATACACCATCTGGTCACATTCGCTGGAGGATTGATGAGATTAATATTGATATTTGAGCATTTCCAAGAGTGCGAGAATGATGAGTAAATATCAATAACCCAACTGTCTTTGAGAGCGCTACGAGGTATGTACTTGAGCTTTTTTGGTCATTCATTCCCAAGAGATAATTTATATTACCAATTTGAATTATAATATTTGCGAGTTTAACAACTTACAGCGTTAGGAGAGGTCATTACTGATAAAATGACAATTGTAGATCTAATGAACATTATAAAGAATAATGTCATATTTAAAATGAATATGCAGCTGATCTCCTAAAATTGATAAAAAAGAATCATTTATTAGAATTAGAGACAATTGAGAAAAATAAGCAAACAGATTTGCAATTAGAGCAAATTAAATTAGAGAGAATGGAGGCTGAATTAGAATTAATACACTTGGGAGTAGATTCAAAAATGGTAGAAATTTATTCACAGAGAAAAAAACTGAGGACTGTTGCAACTCTTTAATAAAAAGTATAAAAACATTAACGATTAAAATACTGAGTAAACCAGAAGGATGGAATTTTTACCTCTTTGGAGAGATCATTTGTTGCACAAAATATATTTTAAATAAATTTAAAGCAGAGATTCTCTTAAACTTTCTGGGTGGTAAAGCATCAAATGTAATTTCTTACATATGCGGCGATGAACTAAATGCTTATGAAAAATTTAAAGAAATTATTCTCAGAGAATTTGAGCCCACACCACAATCATGTTTAGAACTCAGAACAGCAATAAGAGAGCCAAATGAAACTCATTCTCAGTTCACTTAACAACAAGCTTTGATTATTACTCAAAATTGAGAAAAGTGTCGGATTTTACGAAATTATAATTAATTGTATCTGATAAATTATTTCAAACATTAGATACATAAGATAAATGTATCTCAAGAGAAATCGCTAACGGTAGAGAATAAACTAGTGAGTCTGAAAACACAACACATAAATCGAAGAAATATTTCTACAGTATTTTTATCCAATTTCATAAATTCTAAATGCTTTCTTTGTTCGGAAAATCATCCTATATATAAATGCAAAATTTATATGGCTTTACCTGTTTCTGATAAAGAGCAGATATAAAGAAAATAATTATTGCTTTAACTGCCTCAGTAAACACTTAACTGCAAATCGCTGTTTTCACGTTATTTATGTCAAAGAGAGGGAGTCAAGAGGCGGCATCACTGCTCTTTGCATTTTCTAAGAACTGAAGGGTTACCACCTGCACTAAATGAAAGCGTTAACCCACCCTTATCGCCCCACGTGAAGAGTCTTCACTCCGCCCCCCATCTCCCATTCTGACCAAACAAACCCAGTTCTTTCTACCCGAGTAATAAATTAGTCAAAAACTTTTGTGTAGTACAGTCAATTAATTGCTTGCTAAAAGATGATGGAGGAAATTTTTTTACAGAGAGCTCGCTATTTAGGATCAAGGTTAAATGAATAATTATACGATAATAGTGTAAATAGTTTAGGTTTAAAACAAAATAAAACCAATTTCGCAGTCTGTGGCATAGGTGATAAATACACAACAATTGAATCGCTTGTAAGACTACAAATTTTAATTAGAGGGAAAGTTTAAAAAGGAGTTAGAATTTTAGTTGTTTTTAAAATTAATGATTATATGCCGCCAATTAAAGTTAATGTACCAGATTTAAAATACGTAAAACTAGCAGATGAAAACTTTGATAAACCACATTGCATAGATTTACTTCTATGCAACCTGCAATTAAGGCCCTGCTAGACCGTCTTTGGAAAAAATTGAATCCCATGCATAATATTTTAACATGTCACAAGTGCTATTTTCATTATAGAAACTTATGGTCTTTTGTAAATTACAAAAGCAGAGCTACTGTCACATCAATGTCAATTTTTAGCCTTCAAAATTCTAACAAATATTTTTAAAATGTCAAAATATCTCAGAAAATTTCAACGAAACTTTAATTTCACTGAGGTTGTACAAAATTTGGTTTAATGATATTTCCTTGTTTTTGTGTGCAATTAAAAAAATGAACATTTTTCTTTATTTTAAGCTAAAAATATTTTTGATTGCATTAATATTTTGATACAAATTTTGGTTAGAAATTAAACTCATTCCTACCGGAATTCTGAAAATATCTCTCTTGCATACACACACTTCTTATAAAATACAATATCTAATAAGAATAATAAGTTTAACAGAATAATAGTGAGACAAATATTTTAATTTGATTTTTAATCATTTTCCAAAGTTAATGAGTTTTACATCTACAATCATTTGGATATTTAATTTTACTTTCAATTTATTTCATGAAAGAAAATAAATACTATACATTAGAACTTAACAAAAATAAACCAGGGTATTACTGCAAGCAGTTTGAAAATAAAAAATTAAATAAAGCAAAAAATAAGTCAATGGCTAGGATTTTAACAAAGAATTTCTAAGGTCCCAACAAAAATTATGGCCCAGCTGCTGAAAAGCCAGATTTATCATTTAATGAATAAGAGGGTAAAAAATCGAAATTGACTAAATAAAGAGAAGATTTAGATAGAGCTACTATATACTTCAAAGTGAGAATGTTATTAGGAGAAAGGAGAGAAGAATTCGATTAACAGTGTCGAATTTTGGTGATGCATTTCGGAATTACAGGATTCCAAAGTTAAGTAAAAAATATTAGATTTTATTGTAACAAATGAAGCAATTTTGTATGGGATTATTCATGAAAAAACTGCCATTCTCAAACAAGAAAAAGAAATAGGAATTAAATAGAGCTATGTGTGGGATATTCATCAATAAATATTTGCTTCATTTAGCTGTCACGTCAGATGGAATTGATTAACAATGCTCTCTTTACCAAATGCCCATATACACATCACAATATCCATCCAATGAGTTTATAAAGAAATCTGCATTCAATTTCTGGAAAAAGACAAAAAAGAAATTAAGGGTATAAATAAAAATCAAATTTTATTATCAAATCCAAGGACACAATTACATATTAGTGAACAAAACTTTTATTGGTTTGTCATTTGGTCCTCAAAAGGAATTAAAACTGAACAAATTTTTAGAAATGTTGTATTTTGAAATACATAAATGAAACTAAATAATTTTTATTTTGACTCTTTTGCCAGAACTAATCAATCCAGGTTATCCTAGATCAGCGGACATAAGAAATCCAAGTTATATAACTGAAGGGCAAATAAAAAAATTACAGCTGAAAAATTATTAAAATGCAAAAAATTAAAAGTTTTAATTATATATATATGTATGTGTGTTTGTATATAGTTTTTGTGTGTGTACATTACATATATAGTTTATGTTTTTTCATCACGAAATGTGAATTGATTAAGCAACATCTGCAATTTGTCTTCATATTTTTTTAGTGCGAATAATAAAAGCTGAATTCTAAAATGTAAATAAAATAATCTTTTCTTTAGAATTACTGGCAGCTAATATGGACCTTAAGACAGCAACAGGTAATTCTGGTGTCAGTTCGTTGAGCATTTGTACTGACCCATTTTCCCTCAGCCTTATTCTAAGAACCCTGAGGATAGTTTGACGTCAACATCTGTTAGGAGCAAATTTAAAACTCTTTTTGGCTGTTTTTATGGCATTAGTACATTTATTTTTCACAATATAATGCACCAAATCTGGCACAATCGCTAATTTCAAAGGATCGATTGCCAAGCAATTTCAACCAATAATATTGTTTTGGATACTCCCTTCTACAAGCTTTGAGAACTAACACCAGATGGAGAGACAAAAAGGAAGTTCTCACCTAGGTCTGGAATAGCCTTAAAGTTAATGTACCACAGTTAAAATATGTAAAACTAGCAGATGAAGACTTTGATAAACCAGGTTGCATAGATTTACTTCTAGACGCCAAATTATTTTACGAATTATTACTTCTAGATCATATATTAACTGTAGATAGTGATTTGGTTCTTCATTTTAGTTATGTAGTTAGTAGGAGCTGGACCCATTGCAGTGGAGGGAAAGTACATTATGGATTTATTAAGGATAACACTGCTTTACATGAAGCAATAGAGATTTTGGGAAATAGAAAATGTGTTGAACCTAAAATTTCAAAAATTAAAAAACAATATGTGAAGCACATTTCAGAACAAATGTTAAGTGAGACAGTACAAGGATATATATAGTTAAAAATGCCTTTAAAAGAAGACCTAAAGTGTTTAGGTAAGTCTAAAGAAATTGCATTAAAACAGTTAAATTCGTTATGGAATAATTTTTTAAGATAGCCTGAGTATTTAAAATTATATAAGGAATTTTTGAGCGAGTATGAGAAATTGGGTCACATGACAGAAATTCCAGATTGTGAGGAAGAAACAGGAACGTATTATATACACCACTTAGGTATTTATCGTCCTGATAAAAGTACTACCAAACTTTGCGTAGTATTTAAAATATCTCCTCAAACAACTTTAGGAAATTCACTTAATTCCTTACAATTTAATGGTGGTACCTTACAAGAGGATCTTTTTTCAATAATGGCGAGGTTTCGTAAACACATTAATGCTTTTGTAGTAGATATTAAACAAATGTAAATAGTTTTCATTTTTCCTATTCAAACTAAACTTTTACGAATTCTTTAAAGAGAGTGAATGAACCAGTTAAAACTTTTGGGCTCAAAACAATTACATATGGAACTGTTAGTGCACCATACTTAACTAGAGTTCTTTTTCAGTTATCAAAAGACCAAAAGGAAAAGTACCCCCAAGCACCACCTATTTTAGAGAGACTTTTACATGAACGATATGCTTAGTGGTTCTGCCACTATAACTGAAACCAAAAATCTTCAAACTGAACTGTTAAATATACTTTGGAGCAGAGGAATGACGCTACACAAGCGGTGTAGCAATAATTCTGAATTAAAGACAGGCTCAGATAATGACTAATTTCCAGGAAGAGACAAAGGCTTTAGGAGTTCTGTGGAAACACAGCACTTCTCAATACATTTTTCATTCACTTTTCAAATGCATCTTGAGATTGCAATTTCTTCCTCTTGGGTCCAGTGATAACTAAAGCAAAGATTTTCATGCAAAAACTTTGGTGTTTAAATCTAGAGTGGAGTGATGCCCTTCCTCCATTGGAAGTACAGCAACAGCATAACTTGCTTGAAACTTTGCCAACGATCAACAATGTTAGAAATAAACAATACATATTAACATACAAATCAATAAATATTGAGCTTCATGGATTTGCGGATGCACCTGAGTCTGCGTATGGTTGTGTCATCTAATGCAAATCAACATTAGAGATTCTGAAGTGGATTTGGTTTGTAGCAGGTCAGGTCACTTAAGAGAGTTACAACGCCGAAGTTGGAACTGTATCCAGCAGTTCTTTTAGCGAAGCTGATTACAAAAGTTAAAGATGCCCTACAGTTTAAGGAATGCGGTAAGAGCATCTATTTGTGGAGTGATTCCATGATAATTCTTTCGTGGAACCAGAAGGAGCCTTACCTGCTGAAAACGTTTGTGGCCAACCTAGTTATTCTAATACAAGACTTGACTGAGATTCATCATTGGTGCCACATTTCTTTGAGGGACAATCCTGCTGACCTTACTTCGAGAGAATGAAACCTAATAAGCTGATTGAAAGTGAAGTATAGTTTAACAGCCCCATTTTCCTTGCCGAAGAAGACTATCCCACAACCGATAGATTCCTTCATTTATCATACAGGATGAGTATATGTCTGAACCTAGACATATACTTCAAAATGACTGATCTGTGTTTACTCTAACTTCAAATTCTTTTATTTATAACTTACTCAATATTCATAATAATCATACTAAAATATTGCGTATTTTAAGCTATATTTTCAGATTTCTCTACACTTAAGGACTTCCAATAAGAAGAGGAAAGGAGAATTGTCAACAGAAGAAATCAAAGTAGCAGAATAACTCTTAGTAAAGAGATTCAGAAATTAGAATTTCCCATCGTAATGAAATTTTTGAGTGAGCAAAAACCTGTACCTGATAAAAGATAAAAAGTTTATGCTTCACTTTTAGATCAGGATGGGTTATTCAGAGTAAATGGTAGGATAAAAAAATGTAAGTTTCAATACTAAGTTTCCTATTGTTCTTTCAAAAGCCCATAAACTCACAAAAATCATTAAAGAAATGTATCATAAGCGTTTTTTTGATTTAGGTCTAACTGCTTTGCTAAATTATGTCAGACAAAAATTTTGGCCTATACAAGGTAAAAAGCGTCAAAAAATTGTGCACGATTGTATCACATGTTTTAAAGTAAAAACCTATAGGATTCAAGCAATTAGTGGGTTATTTGCCTAAAGAGAGTGACTCCAGATTTCCCATTTAATTGCTCAAGAGTCGACTTCTATGGACTATTTAATATATAATATAGACATCAAAGAAAAGGTGTCTTCCCAAAGTATATGTATCTATCTTTATATGTTTGGTTACCAAAGCCATTCATCTTGAAATGGTAACAGATGTGACATCAGAAGCATTTATTGCATGTTTGAAAAGATTTGTTGATCATAGAGGTTTATGTTTAAAACTATAATTCCATAATACAACAAATTTCACAAGTGCAAATAAAGAATTGTCCAGACTGCACCATTTGGTTTTAAAACCAGATGAGAAATTTGCAAATTATTTTTCATCTGAAGGAATTGATTGGCATTTTCTTCCTCCTAGATTTTACTAACTTGTGTATCAATGCTAATTTTAATTATGAAGAGTTTTAAACTGTCATTACTCAGAGGATATTCTTTACTCCAGACTGCTTGTTCCTCTGTCCTCAGATACTGACGTGTATGATGTATTAACACATGCACACTTCCTAATCGATAGGACCTTTACTATCTGTTGTTTAACCTAATATAATAGACAATAGTAAAAATATAAAAAAAGGAAAAAATTAACAAAAATTGAATAATTTTTTGGAGGAAGTGGCAGGTACAATAACTTAATTTGTGTCAGAGGTCTAAATGGAGATTTGAAAAAGAAAATGTTAAAAAAAAAAATCAATGATATAGATTTATCTTTAATGAGCATTACCTCCTCAAAAATGGTCATTAGGTAGAATAGTGCAACTCTACATCGGCAATGATAAACAGGTCAGTTTGGTTTGGTATGTTGCTCAACGGTCATTTTTTGCACACGAGGGCAAATTAGACTGGGACTTACAGCTTAAAGTGGATTCCAAACCACTACAAACATCCATGCCCAAAGTGGGATTCGAACGAACTGTTGAACCGAAGGCAAGAGCGCTAACCATTCGGCTGCCAGTTCGGCGATAAACAGGTCAGAGTTGTTAAAGTAAAAAATTTCTTCAGCACTCTTCAAAAGACGCATTTTAAAAATTTGTTTTCTACCTTATAGTATATAGTTTTTTTAGTATATTTTATGAATTACTTATAATAATTTGTGTTCATATTAATTTCTTTGTGCAAGTTTTTTTAGATTTGCGTGTTCATTGGTTGAATGTAACATTGCAATGTGGGGCAGAATGTCTTATCCAATCGAGCACTGTTACAGAAGCGCCATCTTCGTATGTGAGAAAAACAAAATAAGAAACAGAGAAGGGAGTTGAGTTGCTGCTTTTGAGAAGAGCATATGTAAAATGAATCAGTTATGAAAAATAAAGTTTTTAGTTTAATTTTAATGCTCAAAATCATACAGCCCATTTATATAACCAAACTATTAACCACATAACACTAAATATTTTTAAAAAACTCAAAATTTTAATGGTTATGTTTAATAAATTTTCAGTGTTCTGCCATGTGTGTCGTAAGCAATTTAGTATTACAATTATGGGACTTATTTTGAATTTTTTTATTTGTGCTTGTTTACTTAAACATAAAAAAAGCGAATAAAAGAAAAGTTAAATCAAATTGTTTTTATTTCTAACATGAATGCTAAAATGGGATCGACAAAATCACTGTATGTCTTGCTGCAAGCATTGGGTACCATTAAATACACAAGATAAAATGTTAAAATCCGAAGCAATAATTTTGCTTACAGCTAAAAAATGTAATTACTTATTTTCTTGAATAAAGAAATTTGGAAATTTTTTCCATTACATTTAACGATTTAGAAATCACTAAACTTGTAAACCAAAGCACAATATGTGACAAAATTCAGACTTATCCTTACTTTTAAAATCAAATTTATGATGATATAATTTCATCTGGATGTTAACATTTTCTGTTAACATCCAGATGAAACATTATGAATTAGATCTAAATAGCAGAAATTGCTTGAATCATTTGTCGATGCTGATACATTATTGCTGTGTATTTTTACTACTGAATAACTGCAGAATGAAATCAAAATTAACATAGTTCAATAAATAAGTTTTTGAAATAATCTAAATTGGCACCTTTCAAAACACAGCAATTCACAAAAACAAGTTTTAAAATTACAAAAAACAAATACAGAAACTAAAATAATGAGAGAAATTCTAGATGGGTACAAATTTAGAGCTATAAACAGTATTAAACTAGAAAAACAGATTAATTAAAATCTCAAGTATTCTTATGTTCATTAAAATTTTTTAAGCGTCTAAAAAATCAATTTGCTATTTTGAAAAATTTTATTATAAAAGTAAAGAGAAAATGTACATAACCAAAATAATGAAAAAGTATACATTAAATGAATCACAGCTCTTTCAGACCTAAAGCCTGAAATTTATATGACAATGTTGAAATAAGTTTTTTTAGGAAAAAATTCTTAAATTTTTTTTTTTTTTTTTTTTTTTTAAAGAAGCCTTTTATTTGATCTTTGAGAGATGTCACACTTGGACATCCTTTTAAAGGTTGAACATGGAATCTGTTTTAAGCAATATCTGTCAAGTCTTACTTTTGAATAAGACTCGTTAGTTTCAAGTTAAAAGGTCAATAAAAATACCTACAATAAGCCATACTTAAACAATATAATTCAAAACTGCTAGTCTAGTGCAAAGACCCGAAAAAAAATCGAAATGTGTATAAACACGTAACAGAAAAACCTCCAGATTTGACAGTGTGAATAACATTAGTACACAAGTATCACATACTCATCTCCTGAAAAACAACATGAATGAGAACTTAATAGATCACTTTTTATAGAATTTTATCAAGTACCTTCCCCTCCAATTCTCTTTGAAGCAAGTTTTCGGATTCATATAAGACATTGCAAATAATTTTAATTATTTATATAATGCCCTTCAAATTATAATAGATATTGTAGTATTCCCAAGAAATGTAACAATGATTTTGTCACTCCAACCACTTTCTACAAACCTGTTTTAACTAAACCACAGCCTATAATTTGAAAGTATACCGAAATCTTACAAACACTTGTATACAGATCACTGATTTGGTTTAATAAGACAAGGACCAAAGCTTTAAAGTTTATTCCAAACCAATGGAATTAAAGCACTAATCAGGAATTGAATCCACGAATTGTTAAGCTAAAGTTTGAATCTAAGAATTTTTATTAATTTAAAAGGCCTAGCACTAACCATTTAGCTAATAGCTTGGCATAGTAATTTTAGCTGTGATATTTTTAGATATCCTTTAAATATAAAATTAAATATTCTGTTTAGTCTTTTGTCAAAAGCTATATAATGAAATGACTAGTTTGCAGCACATTAGCAATTATATGTACTTTATTAATATAACTGCCAAAATTTTATTCTTTTAACATATCTGATTTAGTGTAGTAATAAGAAGACAAGTTTTATAGCTTTGTAACAGATATATAATTTCAGTAATAGAAATGTAAATAAGAAAATATTAAGTAGTTTCTTGATATTAATAAAATGAAAATATTCAGAATTCAATAGTTATCAAGTTTAAATACAGAAGTCAAACAGTCTTTGACATACATGTGTTTTCCCACTGCCAGTTTGACCATAGGCAAAACAAGTAGCCATACCACCTTCAAAAAGTGTTTGAACTAATGGCCTTGCTGTAAACCTGAAAATAAACAAGTTATCTACTTCAGTAGATGTAAAATTCATTCTAGAAAATTAAATATGTAACATTTCAATATTAATACTTGTTAGTTGAGTCATTATTGAAATTAAAATTCCCCTAACCTTACAATCCTTTTTTTTTTTTTTATTTCCAATACAGGTAAAATATTACACATGTAAACAATATCAAGAATACTTTAATAAAATCTCTTGAAATACATAACTTTTTAGAGTTTTAAATATTTCGAAACTGTTTGTCAACATATTTCTCAACAATTCAAAACCTATGAAATATAACAGTTTACACATTTCTCCTTATATATAAGCAGTTTGACAAACTAAATTTTTAAACACTAAAGATATTAGTAATTTTTTTAAAATTAGAAACAAGACTTCAATTTTTTCAAACTAAGATCAGTGTTTTTCTTAGGAGGAAATAAAACCAAACTAGCAACTCATAGCTATCTGCCAATATGAGAAGTACTTCATTTATGAAGAACATATCCCGATTAGTAATGTAGTTGAATGATAAAACAAGTTTCCAGTTTTACAACATTTTGCATGTATAGAATATTTTTTTATTTTTTATTTTTTTTGAATAAGCAAAGAGAGACACTACAAAAGTGAAAATTCTAGATCACCAATATAGACACTCGTAATAATATTTACCAGCACATTAATTTATTCAGTTTTAGATCTTATTACAAATTAAAATTATACACAAAATTGACACACAATAACAATTATCATTGCCCTTATAATAAAAGTTCAAATAAACTGACTAGCCTATCAATTTAAAATAATTTAATAACTAAAATTTTTTTGATGATCCATAGAATTTTGTTAAAAGTTTAAATAAAAATTAAATTGAGAATTATATAACAACTCAGAATATGCAAATAGATAATTCTTAAATAAAAATTAAAAAATTAAGTTGTATTTAAAAAAAAACATTTCTTATACACATACAATAACTTAAAATATTATACATGTAAACAGGCAAAAGAAAACTCATTCTTACCTGTACACAATTTCATTATCAGCAGTTTCATCAAATGCATAATCAAATCTGAATAACTGATTTTCTAGGTACTTTGTTAAATCTACTTTTGTTCTAGGTTCATGGACTACAATATGTTCTTTGTTAGGAACAGTTATAACATCTACTTCTCTTTTCATATTTTCTGAAATATGATTTGTTCAATTATTTGGAGCAAAATTTTAAATGTGAAAGTAAAGTAACTCTGAAGAGACAAATTTACATTTCATGAAAAGTAACTTATAGAAGAGTTAAAATGCTTACCCTGTTTATTATACAATTAAAATTTTGGGCATTAACATTTGAATTTGCAATAAAACATTTAATTGCAGAGCTGAAAACTGGAAGGCATTACAATTCATCTGTATTTCATTCATATTTACAAATGGTAGAAATAGTAATTTATTTGCTGTTTAACTAGAAAATTTTCTAATATTGCATTGAGTATTTGAAATTTTCATTTTTGTAAAATTAGTTTAATCTTCAGAATTGAAATAAATCATTTATGAAGACCATATCCTGATTAGTAATGTAGCTGAATGATAAAACAAATTCAGAACAGTAATACAATTTGGCTGTTTGGGGAAGTAAAGTACAACTATATAACAATAAATTTTGTGCACCTAAGTTATGCATAAATATATGCAATTAAAAGTTACAAAAATTTAGACTAGAGGCTTCTATTAAGATAACATTTCATACAGATGATTTGATGAAAATAATTAGAGAATTTAAAAACAATAGCAAGATAAAAATAGCCCAAAACTGAACAGGTTGAAATTCTAAAATGATAGGTTTCTTTATTCAATTACTAAGATCATTTCCAAATAGATTGGTTGGTTGGTTTTTATGGCGCAAGGTCCAGATAAGGACAAGCTGCACCAATCACAAGATATTATACCTCAGTTTTCTTTTCATCCATTAAAAGTATAAAACAGAAATATAGTTAAAATGTACATAAAAAGTATAAAATAGCAATATAGTTAAAATATATATTAATAGTATGTAAACATACAATATACACATGTATAAGATTAAAAACTTGTATTTAAATAAAATATTTCTAAATCAGATAAAATTCATAAATCCTATGTCTTTTAAAAACGCACATAAATTGCGATGGGGTGGTTCCCCAAGCAGATCTTCTAATGTTAAAATATAACTATTAAAATATTTAAAACGCTGATGGTTAAAATCTGGACACATAATTAAAATATGATATACTATAAATGGTTCATCACACTTTTTACACCATAATGGAGATCACTTAAGATCAAATGTTTGTGGGTGAAACGCGTGTGACCAATTCGAAGGTGAGTCAATCTGACATCTGCGCTTCGTGGAGAAAAACACATAATGGAATGATGTATGAAAATATGGAATGGAGTTTGTTGCTGATATGCAGGTCCCAGGATTCCTGCCAAAGAGAATATATGAAATGTTTGAATCCTTTTCTCATGTCCATTGATGGTATTGAAGGCAAAATGGAAGCAGCTGCAGATTTAGCGGCAGCATCAGCTTTCTCATTGCCATCTCTTCCTATGTGTCTTGGAATTCAACAAAACAGTATGTCAAATCCCTTGTTAGTAACAGTATCAATTAATTTGAATATCTTAGACACAACTGGATGGCAATTATAGTTGTTATTCCTCAAAGCTTCTAATACACTCATACTGTCAGTGTACACACAGAATTTACGTTCATTTTTAGTTTGTAGCAGCTGAAGTGCTCGGTATAAAGCCGTAGCCTCTGCGGTGAAGATGGAGCAGGATTTGTGAAGGCTATAACTGTAGGAAATATCATCAAGATAAACTCCACAGCCAACTGATCCTGGACATTTGGATTCATCTGTAAATACTGGAGTGTACATAGTATACTGACAGCAATGGAATGAATAAAGCTGTTGAAGAATAGCAGTATTGGTCTGATTTTTTATTCTTTCCAAAGGGATTTAACACAATCATGTGTGGATCATATCAAGGGAGATGTGCGAAAAGGTCGGTAGACTCGATTCGAACATCACCTAGGTCAGAAAGCAAAATAATAGATTTAATACGACAGAGAAAAAGTGGAATGCTTGATGGTCTAGCATTATATCATCTCTTAAGCGCAGCACTTGGAATCGTTGAACGTAAGGGATGATGAGGTGAGGACATGATTTTTGAATAATAATTAAGAGACAGCTGCATCCGCCGCAGGTCTAATGGCAACTGTTGGCAACTTACATATAGACTCTGGACGGGTGAGCTGCAAAAAGCTCCACAGCATATCCTTAAAGCAGTGTGGTGAACAGTGTCCAATCTGCGTAAGATGGAGAGACTAGCTGATCCATAAGCAACACAGCCGTAGTCAATTCGAGATAAAATTACAGACTGATAAATTCTTACGAGTGATGTGCGATCTGCACCCCAAGATGTATTCGAAAGCACCTTGAGGATGTTAAGCAGTCGCTCACATTTCTTCCGCAGATGTAAAACATGCGGAAGGAAAGTTAACTTCTTGTCAAAACTCACGCCAAGGAATTTTATCTCACCGACTACAGGAATGGGTCTATTACTTATGTGAAGCACAGGATCATTATGGTAGCTAGTTTTCCTACAGAAATGAACACAGCAACTCTTACTAGGAGATATACATAGACCATTTCGTTCACACCAAGTAGTTAGATTGTTTACAGCTGTTTGCAATTCTCTCAATTATATTCATGTTTGAACCCTGATATGAAATTTGTAAGTCATCAACATACAAAATGCCATGAACAGAAAATGGTAATTGATGGAGTATGTCACTGATGAAAAGGTTAAAAATGGTTACGCTTAAAATGCTACCTTGAGGGACACCCTCAGCTTGACTAAAAGTATTGGAAATTGTAGTTCCAACGCGCACTTTGAAGACGCGCGAGGCCAGAAAATTTTGGATAAATATTGGAAGATTACCCTTAAAGCCAAGATTATGCAGAGTACGGAGAATACCATAGCGCCATGTACGATCATACGCTTTCTCAACGTCGAAGAAAATTGCAACAAGATGGTTTCTCCTCACGAAAGCATTTCATATTCGGGATTCTAGATCTACTATGTTATCTATAGTGGATCGTCCTCTTCGAAATCCGCTTTGATGAAAATGTATGCAATTATTCTTCTCCAAGACGTAAATGAGTCTAGCATTCACCATACGCTCAAATGTTTTGCATAAGCAACTCGTAAGAGCTATTGGACGATAACTCAGAGGGTCAGATGAATCTTTTCCAGGCTTCAATATTGGAATCACTATCGCTTCTCTCCATGATGTAGGATAAGCATGCTCAGTCCAGATTTTATTAAACAATGAAAGTATGTTTAATAAAGAATCATGATTTAAATGACGGAGCATTTGATACGAGATTCCATCCGGTCCTGGGCTAGTGTCGTTTGCTTTAGATAAAGCAGACTTCAATTCTGACAGTTCAAAATCACAATTATAGGGTAGAATATGTCGATCATGAAAGCTTAGAGGTGTCCGCTCAGCGATTCTTTTAATCCTTAGAAAAGTAGGATCATATGAATCAGAGCTGGAAACACTAGCAAAGGTTTCACCGATGACATTAGCAATATCTACCGCTGAGGAGTGTATTGCAGCTCCGGTTTTTAATACAGGAATGGAATAATCCTGATAAATACCATTGGCTGCTTTAACTTTCCTCCATAATTGTTTACTTGTTGTCGATGAATTGATTGACGACACATAGCGAATCCAAGATTCTCTTTGCCTCTGACGTCTAATTCTTCGAGCTTGAGCTTTGGCTTTTTTTTAAAGCAACAAGATTCTCCGTAGTAGGATATCTTCGGAATATATTCCATTAATTCCTTTGTTTCTTATAAGAGAGTTGGCGTGTTTCATTCCACCAAGGTTTCCTGTGTTTATGTGGAATGATAGAATTTTTAGGGATAGCAACATCCACAGCTCGTAGTATTGTGTCGGTGACATATTTAACAGCATCATCTATTATATCTGTCTTAACTTTTGCCTCACTGATCACAGCCAATTGCGTGAAAAGTGACCAATCGGCTCGACTGTATGAGGGTTGCTATTTATATTTCTGGCCTTGGCAACAGTAAGTGTTGCTAGGCGACCGAAGACGATTTTAATCGAAAGTTTGATATTTTTAAACATAAATTCAGCAGACGATTTACCATTATAGCTTAATTTGTGTTGTTGACAGTAAATTGAAAAGTTCTTCTCTGTCAAAAAATGGAATTGAATCGTGAACATTTTCGTGCCATTATTTTTCATAACTTTCGACGTGGATTGTCAAGACAAAAGTGCTTCGATGAACTTAATTCTTTATACAGCGATAAAGCGCCATCCTACAGCATTGTAAAAATGGTATAACGAATTTTATCGTGGTCGATTTTCTATCCAGGACGAATCCGTGCAGGTCGTCCAAAATCCGTTGTTGTGCCAGAAAAGATCAATGCTGTGCGTGATCTGATAAAGCAAGATCGTCATGTGATATACCGTGAGATAGAGGCGTCTTTGGACATTAGTATGACTAGCATCAATAAAATATTGCATGAACATTTGAGCGTAAAAAAAATTTGTTCGCGTTGGATCCCGCATAATCTGACAAACGCTCAAAAAAAGGCTCGTGTCAATTGGTGCAAGGAAATGTTGGAAAAATACATTCAAGGTACATCAAAGGCTGTGTATATCATCTACACAGGTGACGAATCATGGATCTATGCATATGAGCCGAAAACAAAACAGCAATTAACTGTATGGGTCTTCCAAGACGAGGCAAAACCAACAAAAGTTGTTCGAGGAAGAAGCACATCGAAACAAATGATTGCCTGTTTCTTCGGCATTAACGGTCATGTGGCAACAGTGGCGTTAGAGCAACACAGGACGGTCAATTCTGAATGGTACACGACCATTTGTTTGCCAGAAGTCATCAGAGAAATTCGAAAAAAGCAGAAGAACAGGCGAATCATTCTTCATCATGACAATGCGAGCTCTCACACATCGACTCAAACAAAGGCATTTCTGACGGAGCGAAAGATCGAACTGATGGGTCATTTGCCGTACATACCTGATTTGGCACCCAATGACTTCTTATTCCCACACATCAAAAATAAATTACGTGGATAACGATTTTCGACCCCCGAAGAAGCGGTTGATGCATTCAAAACGCATGTTTTGGAGTTACCTGAATCGGACTGGAAAAAGTGCTTTGAAAATTGGTTCAAACGCATGCAAAAGTGTATTGATCATCATGGAGAATATTTTGAAAAACAATAAAACCAATTTCGATCCTACATATTTGTTTTTTCATTATTAGGCCAGAAATATAAATAGCAACCCTCGTACACATAATTAGGTGGGTTGTGACACACACTATTATTTCCAGCCTGAGACACGATTAGAGGGAAATGATCACTGTTGTAAAGGTCATTTCCAACTTCAAAATTCAGCAATAGCTATATGTTCTCCATCACTCTTGCCAAATCCAGAGAGTGAAATGTCCGTGTAGGTTCGTGAAAATAAGTTTTCTCGTTGGTATTTAGCAGACAGAGGCTATGGTCAGAAATGAACTGCTCTATCTGTCGACCACGAGAATTCGTATCATCACTACCCCACAGAAAATTATGACCGTTACACCGAGCAATAAAAATTGAGTTGGGAGTTGATCAACCAAGTCATTCAGTTCTTCTGCTTGGATGACATCATTCGGTGGTAAGTAAAGACTACATACTGTTATTAGACATGTGGTGTGGATTCTCACAGCCACGGCCTGGAGTGTAGTTCTTAACTGATGTGCTGTACTGGGGTAATTGTTTGATGTAATTATACAAACACCGCCAGACACAGCAACATCGCCACCATAATCATTTCTAAAGCATTGAAACCCACGCATTTTGGTGACAACAGTGGGCTTCAGGTATATCTCCTGGAGAGCCACACATACGGGGATAAGTCGAGAGATAATGGATTTGATGTCATTGATGCGAGACCGAAAACCACGACAATTCCAAGAAACAAAGGAAGTCACGAATGGAATATATTCTAACCTTTCTCACTCTTACTCACCGTCATCTCTGATGAATCTTCAGAATTGAAGTCATCATCCGATGGATGCAGTTTCACAGTGTCTGCATCCAAACACAGAAGAGCTTTTTTTGTTGTTAAGGAAGACTTTCGAATGCCTTTCTTAGCCAATTTTAATTTCCTCGCCTTTAAGGCTTTTGATTTTGCCAAAGCTGATTTGGCTATTACAGGTGTTGATGTTTCCATTGTTTTTGGCTTTAAGAGAAAGCTAGCTGAAGAGACAGAATCTGTTTGTGTGCTGCAAGTTCGGGTAACTTTTTTTGCCATAGATGCGTAACTAACACCAGGAGTTGGAGTGCGGGAACTAACTATGTGACGAGCTTCTATATAGGAAACATTGTTCTTGATTTTATAAGTGACTATATACATACATATATATAAATATATATATATATATATATATATATATATATTTCCTTTTCCTGTTGCCAAACGGGACAAGATCTAGAATAAGAGGTGTGGTCGCCTTTACAGTTGACACACACTTCTTTGGCTTTGCAGGTAACACTATCATGGTCGTCAACTTGAGAACGGACGCAAGTAGGTTTCCCTCTGCAAGCCATTTTAGAATGTCCATAACGTTGGCACTGGAAACATCTGAGAGGATTCGGGATATACGGTCGCACTGAACATCGCATGTAAGCCACTTTGATGTATTGTGGCAAGTCTGGCATTGCAAAAGTCAAAATAAGGTGTTTGGTATTTAAGGTAATACCATGCCTTTTGATTGTTATCCTTTTGACGGTGCAGACTTTTTGGCTTTTTAAGTTGTTTAGAATTTCATCAGTGGACGTATGATATAAATCCTCCGCAGAAATTACTCCCTGCACAAAATTCAGTTTCGCATGAGGTTCTACTGTGACAGGTAAGTCAGCAAGTGATTTCATGGTCTGAATCATTGTAGCCTGTTTATCAGAATTTGTCTCAATCAGTAAATTACCCGTTCTTATTTTTTTGACTGATTTCACAGCACCCAAATAAGAAACCAATCCCTTTTCAATCAGAAAGGGAGAAACATATTCAAATGAACCTCCATTTCTTTTAATAATGAAGAACTTAGCTTCACACATTGGCATTTGTTGCTCCCGAGGGAGTGAGGAGAAAGTAGATTTATTCATTAAAGTGAAAATATTCAGGGACTAGACGGCACCACCCACCACGGAGCCCTACAAGGGGATACATGTTAACTGTACCAGTGCTAGTCAGTCCCTATACGCTCACGGTACATCCCTGAAGTGGACTCCACCCTTAACGAGTCACCCAGTAGATGTACCGATCGCTTGATCCATAAAGCCGATTGATGTGCTGAGGACCACAACACACCTCCCGTTTACCTGAAGCAGAGGCCAAAGCAATGTGTTGGTCTCAGGAGGCCAAAGCAATGTGTTGGTCTCAGGAGGCCTCAATTACCAGGATCCTCCTTTCCAGGGACACGGGTTTCCACGCACGGCAAACACGTGGGTGATTTAGTCCTCAAGAGTAGCTAATAGCAACAGAATGGCGAAAGTTACTCAAGGGGAGCCCTCAACCTCATACGAGGCAACCACAACGAGAGAGAAGAGGAAGAAAAAGCAGAAGAGTAGAGGAGAGAAGAAATGAAAGAAAAGGAACAGATCATTTATCAATAATTACTTCCAGAATCAAAAATTTTATAAAATCAGTACAACAATGTTAATATAAAATATCATGCCTCCAAGTTTAAATTAAAAAAAATTAAATTACACACAAAATCAATAAAAATAAAGAAATATTTATCACTTCCAATGTCTTATTGCAAGAAAAAAAAAGTTTTATCTCTTATAAATGGTTCATATTAATGTCCACTTTTAACAAGACTTACAGATTTGATTTTTCTTGTTAATCTCATAATTAAATTGTTAACAATCTAATAGAATTATAATTTTAATATAAATTGATATTGGTACAGAAAGATTACTACATTAAAAACACAAGTTGAAGGTAATGATAATTTAACTACACATACCTTTTTTGTTCATAGGCCTTTTTCGAACAGCCACACATATTTGAAGTGATGCAATTGGATCAGTAATACTAATTGGTTTATAATCTAACTGACTACAGTATTCCCTAAAAGAAAAATTTAATATTTTACTAAATATTAAAAAAAGCAAGTCATACTTTTCAGCTTTAAGCAATGCACTTATTCACTCAAGGATAAAGTAATAGTTGAAACTATTTCAGTTTAAATTCACAAGAATCGAATTTACAAAAAACTATGCACATGGCCTAGTTCTATACTATGCAAAATTTAACCATAATACTTTCTCATTCTATTCTAAATCATTCTGAAATAACTACTCAATTTTATACACAAATCCTATGAAAAGTATTACAATAAATACAAGTTCCCACTGAGTAAATTTCTTTATGATGCAATAACATTTTCAAAGTGTATCCACAGATCCTATATTTTTAAGCAAATATTATACACATAATTGATTGTGTATTTCATAAGTAGTTGAAAAAAATTGAGAAGTTCTTATAAATTTATTGAAATTGGAGAAGCTGCATTTTAACCCTAAATAAAACTAATTTATAAAGCATACTGAGCAGCTAAAAGCAATCAGAGTATCTTCGCACCCATTTAAAACAATTCAGTAAAAATTCAATAGATTTGACTTATATATAAAAATTTAATAAAATTTGTCAAACTTTTAGTCACTTGCACATAAAATTGCAATTTATTAATTTGTAATTATATTTTATCATAAACTACAACTTATATATTTACTTGATCATGCTCATGAATTCCCAATTAGGATTACCAGGATCTCCCTGTTGTTCAGCCTTTCTTTCAGCTTGACGAGCTCGTCTTTCTTCCCGTTGTTTCTTAATTTTATCAACTTCTTTAACAACATTTGAACAGCGACGAGCTGAAATATAACCACACGAGAATAGATTGATAAACTATTTTTGAGTTGACTCTAACAAAAGTGACGCAATTGCTTTAAGAATATTCACATCACAAGAAAATAAACAATACAGTTTTTAAACAACAAGGGAAATCTTTACAATTTGAAGCACTGAGATTTCACTTTTAAAGTGGAAGCTATAAATTTTAAAACAGTAAAAGTCATGATATGTTGTACTCAAATTTAGAATAGATAGACAGTTGTCATTCCAAATTAATCATTGAAATAAATCCTTGTACTGTATAATGCTATTATATTTATTTAAAATGCTTAGCTTATTTATAAAGCATGAACACAATGTTCAAATTGAAAACTTAGATTATATATATTTGAATCTTTTTGACAGTTTAAAATTAAGAAATTACAAAAATTTTAGTGCTGACATTCACAACATAAATTTTTTTTATTATAATGTATACATTTTATTTCTTGTACAACTTAAATAATGTTGACAATATAGCTAACATTTAAAGTTTTCGATGAAATTATGTATGCCTTAATCTATAGATTTTTAGGTCCAAAGCATAATATAAATAAAAATTAGAATTAAATATTTAAAACATTCATGCTATGGATGGGAAACAAACTAGTTACAATAGTAGATATAAATATAATTCCAATTTACTAACATAGAAAAATCTCAAATATAAAGACTGAAATGTTCATATAAATAACTGAAAATTTTGCAATCAGTCAAGAGACACTCTTGAACTGTGGAAATCATTTTTAATCACATTGAAAGAAATATTAACTATTATATTCAGTAAAAACAAAAGAAAGCTGTGACCTTTATTTCACACTAAGAGCAAAAGTAACAAAAAGTAAAATTGTACAAAATGTCAAAAAAGAAATAAAATATTTGGGAAGATTCAACAAAAATAGTTATGAAATCATTGTATTCAATTGTTCTTATATTCATTTGTCTCAATTATATAGATGTTAATAAATTACAGGGAAAAAATACAATCTTTAAAATTTTTAACCTGATTGTAGTACATTAAATATAAGCACAGAAATTTAAACATATAAAAGTCAGTCAAGTTTATGCATAACATATTACTTAATTCTTTTTCTGTGGCAAAGTGCAAAATCACAGAATTTAGGTTTAGCATAGTAGTGAATACAATTCCCTTTATGTTTTGAGATATAAAAGAGACACAAGTTTTAAATGTTTTTAAAGGATAAAATTATCTTTTATTTAGCTATAATACAAAAACTTAATAGGGAAATATTTTAAATATTCTTATTTCTAGACTAAAGATTTACTTCATACTAAGGAAGGGCATATACTTATAAATGGAACACAATGGAATTTTATATAAGAAAAGAAAAATTTAAAGTACATAATTTCACAAAATAGGGGTGTAGTGTAACAGGCCTCATTGTAGTGTACCCTGGGTAACATTTAATCTGTTACAGCCTTCATCTTTCTCTTGCAGTCTTTTTCTTAATGAAGGCATCTACAACTTCTAAAAACTGCATTTTTAAGTGCAAGAACACCAGTCTAAAAGTAATTTTTTGGAATGCTGGTGGCGTTACTCAGGACAAGTTCTCCGAGCTTAAATTCACTGTCCATCAAGTGAAACCAGATGCTGTAGGCATTGCCGAAAGTGATTCTACTGCCGATAATTTAAAATTTTTTCCAATTAACCAGTATCAGTCTTTCTTTTTACCACGGTCAAAACAAATACCTTCTGGGATTGTAGTTTTTGTGAAACGATCACTTATAGCTGATACATTAGTTAAACATTCCATGAACGATCATGATCTATTAGAGGCTTTTGAAATCCGCGTTTGGAAAAACGAAGCTTTTCGTATCACCTTTGTTTATAATCCTCCTAAGAACAAGCCCGTCTTATACAGGATTGGAACAAACACTCACTCATACTTGGAGATTTCAATGCTCACTCCCAGAGATAAGGATACAAACAGAACTGCTCTATTGGCAACATTCTTGAAAATTTCATTGACTCAAACCAAGTTGAGTACATTGAGAATTCAAGTAGTCTTCCTACCTTTCTGTCCTTTTCTGGTGAAACATCTCACCCAGACCTTTTATTGACTCATACTAATCTCACTTCACTAATTAATTATGATCTCCTTTCTGCTCCAGGTGGAGCAAGACAATATTCTTTTCGCAAAGATCAATAAACCTGAACTCAAGAAGGAACCTATTGTTACAAAATGGAACTTGAAGATGGCAAATTGGCAAAAATATGCTGATTTTACTGACTCTCTCCAAGGAGACTGTTTGATTACAACAATGATAAAGCTCTCGACTGTATCATTTTTACTATTCTTGAGTGCGCAAAAGCTTGCATTCCAAGAGGACACAGGAAAGGAGCAAAACCTTTTTGGAACGATGAACTCCAATCTCTGAAGGAAGATAGAGACCGAGCAAGAATCCTTGCTGAATCAACTGGTCTCTTGAGGGACTGTATTAATTTGAGACAAAAACAAGACCTTCTCAAAAAGAATATTTTAAGCTCTAAACATGCTTGTTTTAATAAATTTCTTACTGACTTGGACTATTGTAAAGATGGAACTAAGGCCTTTAAATTTTTTTCCACTCTTAATGGAAAAAAGACCCAACCTAGTAAAAAGCCAATTGAGGCTTATGGAAAGTTTTTAACCTCTGACAAAGATATTGCTGATACTTTTTGCAGTCATTTTCGCAAAATTAGCAATTTTAAACCAAAAGCAAAAATTTGAAAAGACAAAATAAGGCCAAACTCTTTAAGCGACTCCAGGTCATGCCTCTTCTCTGTTCCCTTCTAAAATGAAAAATTCAAAAATGCCTTAAGACATTTAAAGCGTGGCAATAGTGCAGGGCCTGATAAGATTTTAGCAGAATTTATCCTAGAACTCGGCATGAAAGCCAAGTCAAAACTTCTAGAATTTATTAACAGAACTTGGGGTGGAACACTCCCGGCTTTATGGCGAAAAGTTAACATTATTCCAATCCTGAAACCAAATAAAGATCCATTTGACCTGAATTTGTTTCGACCCATTTCTCTGACCTGTATATTGAGCAAGCTGATTGAATGATCGTTGATAGATTACAGTTTGTTCTTGACGGTAAAGGATTTATCTCTGAGAGACAAGCTGGGTTTAGAAAGGCCTTTAATATTACAGAACAAATAGTCAGATTCAGTCAACAAATCAAAGATGGTTTTCATAGAAAAGAAAGTACTCTTGCAGTCTTAATAGACTTTAAATCAGCGATTGAACGTCTTTGGCGAAAACTGTTATTAAAGAAGCTTTGTCAGATGGGCATCTCTAGCCACCTCTTTAAATGGATCTTTGATTTCCTTTCACAATGTAAATTATGGAAATGCTAGATCGGTTCGTGCAAACTGCTCAGGGTTCTGCTTTAAGCCCTGTTTTGTTATATGCAGATGATCTGGTCCTTTTGACAACTGGCAACAACTTTCAAACACTAGAGAGGGTTATGAATTCTGAACTGGACTTTTTATTGAAATGGACTAATGACAATGAATTCTCTGTCAACATTGACAAGACCAATTTTGAGCTTTTTACTTTGAGTATTAAACAACATCAGATTATTTTAAACTTTGATGACAAACCACTTCAGAGAACTGATAGTGCTAAATACCTTGGTATTCTTTTAGACCCAAGACTCACCTGGAACAAACAGGCCTCAAAAATAACTCAAAATGTCTCAGGCTGAATTAATTTATTAAAAAGACTAGCTGGTTTAACACTAACTAGTCTTTTAATAAATTAAGCTAGTCTTTTATAACATCCTGTGCCACTCAGGATGGGTCATGACTTTTAACTCTTAACTGACCGGTCTTCGATTATGGAGCAAAAATTTTAATAACTACCTCAGATACTGTTTTATCGAAACTCAATGTTGCTCAAAACAGCGCTCTATGGCTTATCACTGGGGAAGACTTCTCAACTCCAATACCAGCTTCGGAACTTCAGACTGGCCTTGACTGTTTTTTCAATACGAGAGTTTTTGCTACTTTGGTTCTTGGTGAAAGGTTAATACGTAGAGATGGTTTTTGGACTAACTACCGACCAAGCACTTTGAGACTAAAAACACAACGAACATTTTTATCAGAATTCCAGAGAGTTTCCAGCTCACTTGGCACTCCAAGTAATAGAGCCCTTACAGCCAGACCCGTCTTCCCAGGTATGCTGAAATATGCCACCCCTGTCTTCGACCTTGTCCTTCCTGTCCAGAAGGGAGTCTCCCCTCAGGCAGAACTCAGGGCTGCTGCTCTTGCTACTATTAATGAGAAATACCCACTTAACAATTGGATGCACATTTATACTGAAGGATCAGCTGAGAGAAGTACTGGGAGAGCGGGAGCTGGTGTCTTCTCCAAATTTTTCCAACTCAAAGAGCCTTTAGGAAAAAACTGACAATTTTGATTGAGAAATTTATGCAATTTACATGGCTCTCCAAAAAATTTTAGATTTCTTGGAAATGAAATTTGTTCTTGTTAACTGTCAGGCTGCCATTCATACAGTGGCAAATTATACTCTCCTACCTACATCTATAGAATTTAACTGTAAGACATCATTAACACTTTACTGCCTGCAGGCAAGGAAAAAAAACTTTACAATGGATCCCTAGCCATTGCGGCTTGCCTGGTAATGAAAAAGCAGACAATCTCGCGAAAGAGGCTTCTTTTTAAACCTTCCAGATACTCCTACTGGCCTGAGAAATGTCAAACTCCTAAAACGGGTTATACATCACCAGCAAAAAATTTATTACAAAGAGAATGCAGTTGATGCCTCTTGGAGGACACTGCTGACCTCATGTATCCCCAGAGATATACCTAGATCTATAGGAGTCTCCTATTTCAGGTTACTTTCTAGGCATCATTTCAGGTTTCATTCTAGGCATGATTTTCTCCAAAGACATCTATATCACATAGGGCTTGTGGATTCACCCAACTGCATTTTATATAGGGAACATGTTGACATGAATGGCGAGCATCTTTGGAAATGTTCTGCCCTCCAGGAATCCCGCTCTTCTTCACATTTCAAGATGCTCTCCACTCCTGGAGATAATTCCTTTCTCTATTGAACTGCAAGACTTTATATGCTTGAAAGAGCCAACATAAGGACATAATTATAAAAAGAAAATTCACAAAATGACTGCTTGGGAAACAAAACTATCAAATTTTACTGGAAAAAATTTAATAGGATAAAATTAGAGGAAAAAATTTAATGGGAAAAGTTATATTACCTTTTTTTTCCAATATTATAACTCTAGGAAATTTTCTTATATAGAATTCTAGATTTGTATGGCATTTTTAGATGACAACAAAAAATTATAGATTGTTTCTCTCCTCTCAGCATAATTACATACCTGCCAACTTTCGAAAAAGTATTTCAGTAAAACTTTCTTTTCAAAATTACATCTTGGATACATATTTTCGTAATTTAATTAACTAATTTATTACTTGACAATTTCATATTAAAAGTAAATTATTAACTAATGAAAATGCAGATGCTAAGAATTTAATTCATCTAAAAATTTAATAATTAAAAGCTATAGATTCCAGAATGCATTCATAATGCACTACAATTTTTGTGCTTTCTGAATATTAAAAGAAAACTTACAAGGAAATACTTTGCATGACACTAAACTGCACTCTGTCGAAATATTTATTTCAATTATTTATTAACAAAAATAAGTTATCAGGACATAATTCTGTTAAACACTATCACCTTTAAATCAATTAAAAGTTAATAAAATAAAAATTCTAGGTTAAAAAACTCCATACAAAATTTTCTTAAGTAAATACATTTTATACACTGGAAGAATTTAATGATGTAACAGTGGCTTTTTTAGCCTTTTCTAACACTCTTACTGAACTCTTGCTCATAACAAAATCCATCACTTAAATATTTCACAATAAGCAAATTTTCTAAATTTGATAGAGAGTTTCTAAATTCATTTCGATTCTTTTTAACTAAACTAAAAATTCTTTCACACTCTGCATTGCTATGGGGTATCACTAAGAATATCTAAATTCATGTTATCTTTATATCATATTTGTCACTTTTATCTACACTCTTTATTTCACCAATATGAAATCACAGAGAATCAATATTTTCATTTTTCAACTTGGATAAGTCTTCAGTTTGCAATGAAGAAAACTGATTTTCTAGCTCATCCATAGCTACATTTTCAGATTCACCATCATTAACAGGCAGCAAAAATTAAAACTTTTGAACAAAGTACTTTACACTGGAAAATTTGGCTTCATCTAGTTTATCCACATCTGGCAACTGCAAATGATACAAAAGATCTTATTTCATTGGAAACTTGTTTAAAATATAAATCACAAGAAGTTGTGAAATACTTCCGAACATCAGAAAAAATTGCTTTTATTCTTCATCAGATAATATTGCCACAACATCAGATGTACTACTTCCAATGATTAAATCACAAGATTCTTTTTGATTATCAAAAGAATGATAATCCACTTCAAACAAAGGTACATTTCGAATCATGGATGGAATAACTCAGTTAATAGTTCTTTGAACATGCTATACATAATATCTTTATATTCATGAATTTGTGGACTGTAATAAAATATTATATTTTCCAAATATCTTTACAGTGTAAAGCAAAAACAGACTATAAGCTTTATTTAAGGAAGGTGATAAGAAAAGAAAGTTTCTCTTCTCTAGACATTTTGAGATTTCAATTTATTATCTTTACCAAAAGATTTCTTTGCACCATTCTCTGACTCCATTTCAAATCTTTTTAGTTTTAAATTTGGTTTGATGCATCATATACCCACTTCAGAATTTTTTGCTGCTATTTTTGGTATGCTGCAAGATGCCAGATTTTCAGAATAAATACATTTTTCCACTTTAACAATATCATGAAAATATTTTAAAAGAGGATCCCATTGATCTATGAGTCTTTGAAGACTTTTTAGTAATGAAAGCCAATGTGTGCAAACATGTTTAAGAATTTTTTGTGTATCTTTGCCTCACATAATTCTTGAAATTTTTTCAGGCTTTCTTTTCTTTTCGAGCTCTGACTTAAATAATAATAAGTGTCAATTATGATTTCATCCTCTTTAATTGGCAAGCTACCTGCACCTTTCTCAGAGGCAAGATTTATCAAGTGACAAGAACAACCAATAGATATTAAATTTTCTTGCTTTGTTCTTAAATAGGTTATCACACCTTTTTTTCTTCCCTTGCATTACTGCTGCATTATCAGCACCAAAGGCTACGCAATGCTTAAAAGAAATATTTAATCGTTCAAAATTAATGTGCTTATATTTTCTCCTGTTGCATCCCCTGATAAACTTGGATGAGACAATAAGCAGCTTTGAATAGTTTTACGAATGGGATTGAAAAAGTTTACAATTGGATATTATTTTGAATCATTATCATTACTGCCATCACGTGCAGCAAAAAAAGGGGTGAATTTTGTAGGAGTTTAACAATGTTTTCCTTTTTGTCCGATGCTAAATCCTTTATAATAGCAGAAATTTTGGTTCGAGCTCATCTATAACACTTTGCAGTTTCACATTTAAGAAACATTTTCCTGAAAAAGAGGACCAGCATGATCAGAAACGCTGAGTGCTATGTTGCCCTCAATCAAGAATGCAGTGAAATATAATTCGAACCGAGTCACTTCTTGAGTATCATTTTTAAAATAAGCATCCATTTTAGAGATGCTTGCTGTACTTTTTGCTTCTAGCACATGTTTTGGGCCTTTGACATGACGAGAAATATCAAAATGACTGCCGCGAGATAGATTAAAATCACAATTGCAAACTACGCAATGAGCAAACTTAACTCCTTTAGCTGATGATTTAATGCATGGAAATTAGACACTAACTATTTTTAAAAGTATGTAAATAAGATTTATTAGGTTTAGTCAAAGCCATTTTCACAAATTATCAACATGCACGCGAGTCACAGTACAGCGCAAATGTTTGCTTTCACCCAAGAGAGCCTCAGAGTTAACTTTGCCCATCTGCAACAGTTCACCAATCACAGTAGTAAAAATGAAGGGCGCCGAGTTTTGATCTGTGTGACTAAGGAACAAGATTATACCTCTACAATTTCTTTTCTTCATCTATAGCTTTTAAAGCTGGAGCCTTCCTCTCCCCCACCCAGATTGGTTTGACATGTGCATTTTCGGACCGCTTGGAGCCTCTGCGACCACAGTCTGGGAAGTCATTTCTCTTTCTACAAAAGGGTTGAATGGGGTGCAAATTTCCGTTTATCATGGCTAGTGAGAAAAAAAAAATCACCATTATTTGCGAAGATCTAAATTTTTCTTCTTTTTTAAACTTTGCCCAGTAGAATCGAAACTTTTAAAATAATTCATGCTATCAGTAAATGCGTAAAACCTGGCGATTTTGCGTAAAATTTACGCAAGATGCGTAAAAGTTGGCAGATATGTAATTAGAGTTTATATTTATTTCATCATGTTTATATTCAGGACACTTCTCTCATAAAATATATATAAAAATAATGCTACACATGTAATAACATCATAAAATAAAGAACACATGTTATTTTAAATATGTTAATTATATAATATAAAAATGTTATTTTAAATAACATTTTTATCGTTAAAATACTAATTGCTAGCTATGATAATAGAATGAATAAAATAATCAAAGCTATGAAATATAAGTGAATTATTCACAAATCCTTAAAATCAAAACATGAAAGATGCAAAAAAAAAAAAAAAAAAGGCAGTTTGGTTTTCACTCAACAGTTTTTCCACACAATTGTACTCACTGGCTAGGTAATTTTTATAAATTAATGAACACAAGAGCTAATTACAATAGGATGAACAGTTTAAAGTAGATATTGAAGCATTATAAATATCAATACCCAATGTAGGATAGAAACTGTTGAACAAAGGCCTCGGTTTAAAAATTAGCAGATTTCTACTTGTGGACAAATATTCATAAGCAGGTGTGTGTTCCAAAATTCTATAGAATTCATTTATCTGGATAAAAACAATAACTAGATCCTAATAAATATTCACTAACTGTACTAATATC